>MJUT01054896.1:201059-222052 GCA_002080005.1 Gigantidas platifrons
GACCCCCCTACCCATGGTATATTGACCCCCCTACCCATGGTATATCGACCCCCTACCCATGGTATATCGACCCCCTAACCATGGTATATTGACCCCCCTACTCATGGTATATCGACCCCCCTACCCATGGAATATCGACCCCCCTACCCATGGTATTTTGACCCCCCTGTCTATCTTTTGATTAGAAATAAGGGGGGTCAAAATACCATGGGGGTTCAATTTACCATGCAGGGGGGAGGTAAGTTTTCAATAAGGGGGGTCAATATACCATGGATGAAAATCGACCCCGGGGTCAATTTACCATGGGGGTCAAATTACCATATGACACCGGTAGCAATAAAATAGACTTTTTGATATAAGAAAATAATTTTTGGATATCAGAAATTAGATTTTTAGAAACAAAACAAAAGATCCCATAATCCCTCCATAATTATATATTTATAATGGGGGATAACACAGTGCAAGATGATATTTTGGAGAAAATAAGACAGTACATTATCACTGGTAACCTGTGTTTCAAAAATAATGTTGTAGATTGTAGCATGGTGCTTCTTGTTTGACATCAAGCTCAGAGTCTCCACATTTTGTGTATTCAAGAATATGATGATTCACTACGCACACGTCTAAGTAAGGGAGTTATCAGTATATTTATTTCTTCTGATTGAAAAATAAAGAGAATATTTCTGATACCATAAATTTTATTTTTTTTTATATCAGAAAATACATTTTTGGATATAAAAAAAAGGGAAAATTTTTACCTATAAAAAAATAAAATTACTGATATATAGATCAATTTTAAAATATAAGAAAATCAGTTTTTGATTTAAAAAAAAAGGGAATAAATAGTAAAAAGGTGCATCATAAATTTTACGCATGAGATTTATGACACAAACTATAAAGGATAAACATTGATGACCAATTATCAATTTATCAATAAACTGAAATTTTATATAAATGATGAAATGCAGTCCCTTTGTGAATTTCGTGTAAACATGTTCAATACTTTAAATAATTAAACCGTTAAGCTGTAAAATTTCATAATCTACACATTATCTTAATTAGCACTAATTAACAGATGAAAGAAGATGATTTTCTATAATTAAACAATTAATGATTACACGAGTTTATACAGGGTTCTAAAACTAACCATGCAACAAGTCTAATAGATATAGGTCTATTTTATCATTGTTTATGCATAATTTATTAGGCATGATTCCATGTAAAGTCATGAGATATCACGAATACAAAATAATAATCAGATAAATATTCTCCAGAAGTCACTACCAATAAAGAGATTATTATGGAGAATAAGTGTGCAAGGATATCAACAAATAATGTAATCTTAAATTTATTAGGAATTTGTTTCTTCTAAAAAAACAAAATATGTTATTCCACTTTATGTAAATTATAATGGCTGTGTATATAGCTGATTGGTTGAGACTGTCCCATGTGACACTGAACAAAACATCATATTTGCCTCTCAAATTATTTTTATTAAAATTCTCAAGATTTAACGAGAGTTATATGGCATGTTATACAGAATGAATGAATCTAGAATTTAAATCATTTCTTTATTTATTAAAGGAGTGTTGACAGTATTTGTAATGGTTAAACAAGAGATGTTCTAAAAATATCCTTGACAGGAGTTAACAAATATGACATTTAAACCTAACAGGGGAGATAATTAATGATCACTTTTAAACCTAACAGGGGATATTAATTTCACAATGAATTCGCATTTTGATTAAACTGTTATCTTGTTTTTTATTGTTGAATTACCTCCTCTTTATTTTCATCAGGAGTGCCTCCATCTGTTGTTTCTGTTGTCACTGGCGATACAGCCTCAGACCCACTACCTTCTTGCCATTCAAATGCACCATTCGTTAAAGCTTTCTGAACTTCTGGTTTTGAGGTAATATGTCCATTTGTTTTAGCATTTAATGTATTATTTTCTTGGTCCACATTTCCATTAGCTTGGGCTGGAGTAGTTACACCTATGACAACTTTTAGTGTTTCCAATGCATGTAGGTGTACTGCTTTTTCATGTGGCTTCGCTAAAAGAGATAATCGATATATTTTTATAAAATTATGAAGGCCATTGACTGATATACAATGGATGAATACACCAATTATCATTTTCTAATCAAATGCAACAAATAATTGTAAATGGAAGTTTGATATTGGTATCATACGACAATGTGACAAAATATCTTGAAAACATTATTTCATAGAAATCTAACTTGGAACAAGAAAGGAAACCAATTTTCTATAGAAAACTAAATCATCAACTATTTTTTTCCCATAAAACATAAAGATAATGAACATTAACCAATATATTCTACCTTTCTAGCTACCTTGTAGTCATTTAACTACGAATATTCAATGACACTGCTATGTACTGTCTATGTATATGTTGTCATTCAACTTTGTGATAGTATGTAGTCTTTTTATGTCGTCATTCAACTTTGTGATAGTATGTAGTCTTTTTATGTCGTCATTCAACTTTGTGATAGGATGTAGTCTTTTTATGTTGTCATTCAACTTTGTGATAGTATGTGGTCTTTTTATGTCGTCATTCAACTCTGTGATAGTATGTAGTCTTTTTATGTTGTCATTCAACTTTGTGATAGTATGTAGTCTTTTTATGTCGTCATTCAACTTTGTGATAGTATGTAGTCTTTTTATGTTGTCATTCAACTTTGTGATAGTATGTAGTCTTTTTATGTCGTCATTCAACTTTGTGATAGTATGTAGTCTTTTTATGTTGTCATTCAACTTTGTGATAGTATGTAGTCTTTTTATGTTGTCATTCAACTTTGTGATAGTATGTAGTCTTTTTATGTCGTCATTCAACTTTGTGATAGTATGTAGTCTTTTTATGTCGTCATTCAACTTTGTGATAGTATGTAGTCTTTTTATGTCATCATTCAACTTTGTGATAGTATGTAGTCTTTTTATGTAGTCATTCAACTTTGTGATAGTATGTAGTCTTTTTATGTCGTCATTCAACTTTGTGATAGTATGTAGTCTTTTTATGTCGTCATTCAACTTTGTGATAGTATGTAGTCTTTTTATGTCGTCATTCAACTTTGTGATAGTATGTAGTCTTTTTATGTCGTCATTCAACTTTGTGATAGTATGTAGTCTTTTTATGTCGTCATTCAACTTTGTGATAGTATGTAGTCTTTTTTAGTGGAAGCACAGGTGTTTTATTGTTTGTTTTTTTATGAATTGCTATTGGTGATAAAATTGTCAACAGGGGGCAGTTTGAGATCTCATTTACCAGTTTAATACTACCACACTTGTGTGCCTGTCCCAAGCCAAGGCCTGGATTTTCAACATCACATGGTCTTTTTTATGTTTAATGATTTGAGATCAAAGGTGATTGTTTGTTTTGTTGATATTGGATGGAATTGTTGACCACTACTGTTTAAACTTTCTTTTGTTTTGTTGATATTGGATGGAATTGTTGACCACTACTGTTTAAACTTTCTTTTGTTTTGTTGATATTGGATGGAATTGTTGACCACTACTGTTTAAGCTTTCTTTTGTTTTGTTGATATTGGATGGAATTGTTGACCACTACTGTTTAAACTTTCTTTTGTTTTGTTGATATTGGATGGAATTGTTGACCACTACTGTTTAAACTTTCTTTTGTTTTGTTGATATTGGATGGAATTGTTGACCACTACTGTTTAAACTTTCTTTTTTACAACACTTCTACATGATCTATTGACTCATGACAGAGACAATGACATATACTTGTTATTAAATAATCAGACAATAAGAATAGTACATGGTGAATTCAATATAACCGTATATGTTGGGAACTAATTATCAGTGCTGTTGTGGGCATGACTGAACCATGAAGTTTGGGACACCATGACATGTATGTAACCTGGGACACACGAAAAAAAAACAAAAAACAAAACAACTTTGTAATCAATTACAATGTTTCTCATTTTCCATCCATCCAAGAATACAGAATTAAATAAACAAGATCCCAGAAATAAAAAAAGATGCAATTTTATGGCAGTAGATGCTTTATAAGAGACTCAATAATAATAAGTTTATCTTGTGTACAATTTCCATATTAAACATCCCCCCCCCAATCCATTACTTGCTGAGCTAAACATTTAACAACATATACAATGTACCCATTAATTCATACAGACAGTTCAATAATTCACCGGACAATTGTCAGCCAATTAATGTGTCACTTTCAACAATAGATGTGTATTGCCCATTATCGACTAATCAAATATCATTATTGAACTTTCTATTAATAATCTGCATGAGAAGTAAAGATATTTCACACATGTCAGTGTAGTAGTACATACATTAAAATACATGTAGGTGTCATACTAAAAAGTCAAAAAAAAAAATCATTCAATTTCTCATTTAAAACAAAAATGCCATCTAATGACTTGATCATGGTATAACTAAAGACCCAAATCGCACTGTTTGACATTTCATCAATTATCCCTTAATAACAGACTTAGAAGGTAACAATGGTTTAATTAATCTATAAATGTTAAACAGATTCTTTAAACACATATACCCGGTACTAGTTAGTGCAATGTCTTGTAATAAAAATTTGTCCAATCCAGATAAGACATATTCAAAGTCATTCCCAGAAAATAGGTGGCATACAGAGTTTAATGGCAATATTATTTTGATCTTTTCAGATCAATTGGTCTAAAATGTTACCAAATTGGGAAAAATACTGAAAACATTGTGTATCTTATTTTCCAAAAACATTTTCAATGAAAATGTTATTTAATATTCTGTCACATATCTCGAATGTTATTCAATATTCTGTCACATCTCTGATGTTATTCAATATTCTGTCATATCTCTCTGATGTTACTCAATATTCTGTCATATGTCTCTGACATTATTCAATATTCTATCATATCTCTAATGTTATTCAATATTCTGTCACATCTCTGATGTTATTCAATATTCTGTCATATCTCTGATGTTATTCAATATTCTGTCACATCTCTGATGTTATTCAATATTCTGTCACATCTCCGACATTATTCAATATTCTGTCATATCTCTAATGTTATTCAATATTCTGTCATATCTCTAATGTTATTCAATATTCTGTCACATCTCTGATGTTTATACAATAATATTGTGTTGTCCATGTTATATGCCGAAATATGTCCCAAGGTCAGAAGGCATAATGCACGACCCGTAAGGGGAATGAGTGCATTATGCCTTCTAACCTTAGGACATATTTCGGCATATAACATGGACAACACAATATTATTGTTATTATTACTCTGATTGTTTTTGGTGATTTTAAAAAATGAAATTTGTCTCAAATGTATTGATAGTATAAAGATTGGCAAATAATTTACATTTATATTCAAGAAATATTTAACTTCAACAATAACAATGAACTGTCAAATATTTAATTCCCAAACCAGGAACTGGCCTTTGTTTTGACAGATGACAGCATCAACGTTAAAGAAAAAACGTATAATACATTGTTAATTGTACACTTTTAAAAGCGCTCATGTGATCCCGTTTATACTCCGCCTATTTAAATGACGTAACATTGTTCTAAGCTCCACCCTAAGGCATATTTGCATTTAATATGCCTATGCATATTACACGGCACTTTATATTCTTTGTAAATTTATGTCTGAATAGTAGAATTGCAGTTCTAATGAAAGATTCTTACATGAAGAGTAATAATATTCAATATTCTGTCACATCTGTGATGTTTATACAATAATATTGTGTTGTCCATGTTATATGCCGAAATATGTCCCAAGGTTAGAAGGCATAATGCACTGGAGTGCATTATGCCTTCTAACCTTGGGACATATTTCTGCATATAACATGGACAACACAATATTATTGTTATTATTACTCTGATTGTTTTTGGTGATTTAAAAAAATGAAATTTGTCTCAAATGTATTGATAGTATAAAGATTGGCAAATAATTTACATTTATATTCAAGAAATATTTAATTTCAACAATAACAATGAACTGTCAAATATTTAATTCCCAAACCTGGAACTGGCCTTTGTTTTGACAGATGACAGCATCAACGTTAAAGAAAAACGTATAATACATTGTTAATTGTACACTGTTAAAAGCGCTCATGTGATCCCGTTTATTCCCCGCCTATTTAAATGACGTAACATTGTTCTAAGCTCCACCATAAGGCATAGTTGCGTTTAATATGCCTATGCATATTATACGGCACTTTATATTCTTTGTAAATTTATGTCTGAATAGTAGAATTGCAGTTCTAATGAAAGATTCTTAGATGAAGAGTAATAATATTCAATATTGTGTCACATTTCTCTAATGTTAGTTGATATTCTGTCACATTTCTCTAATGTTATTCAATATTCTGTCACATTTCTTTGATGTTATTCAATGTTCTGTCACATATTTCTGACATTCAATATTCTGTCACGGCACATCTCTCTAATGTTATGAAATATTCTCTCACATCTCTCTGATGTTATTCAACATTCTCTCACATCTCTCTGATGTTATTCAACATTCTGTCACATCTCTGATGTTATTCAATATTTTCACACCTCTTTAATGTTATTCAATATTGTGTCATATCTCTGATGTTATTCAATATTCTGTTACATCTCTCTAATGTTATTCAATATTCTGTCATATCTCTAATGTTATTCAATATTCTGTCACATCTCTCTAATGTTATTCAATATTCTGTTACATCTCTCTAATGTTATTCAATATTCTGTCATATCTCTAATGTTATTCAATATTCTGTCACATCTCTCTAATGTTATTCAATATTCTGTCACATCTCTCTAATGTTATTCAATATTCGGTCACATCTCTCTAATGTTATTCAATATTCTGTCACATCTATCTAATGTTATTCAATATTCTGTCATATCTCTCTAATGTTATTCAATATCCTGTCACATCTCTGACATTATTCAATATTTTGTAACATGTCTCTAATGTTATTCAATATTGTCATATCTCTGATGTTATTCAATATTCTGTCACATCTCTCTAATGTTATTCAACATTCTGTCACATCTCTCTGATGTTATTCAATATCCTGTCACATCTCTGACATTATTCAATATCCTGTCATATCTCTAATGTTATTCAATATTCTGTCACATCTCTGACATTATTCAATATTCGGTCACATCTCTCTGATGTTATTCAATATCCTGTCATATCTCTGATGTTATTCAATATTCTGTCACATCTCTGACATTATTCAATATCCTGTCATATCTCTAATGTTATTCAATATTCTGTCACATCTCTGACATTATTCAATATTCGGTCACATCTCTCTAATGTTATTCAACATTCTGTCACATCTCTCTGATGTTATTCAATATCCTGTCACATCTCTGACATTATTCAATATCCTGTCATATCTCTAATGTTATTCAATATTCTGTCACATCTCTAATGTTATTCAATATTCTGTCACATCTCTCTGATGTTATTCAATATTCTGTCACATCTCTCTAATGTTATTCAATATTCTGTCACATCTCTCTGATGCTATTTAATATTTTGTCACATCTCTCAAATGTTATTCAATATTATGTAAAATGTTTCTATGACAAACAGAGTATACTTATGCTTATTTTTGAATTTAATTAAAAAAGCCAATTTTCATCATTTTAATTTAATTCTTTATTTGTTTCAAGATGAATACATACAGCCAGAGGCTACTAGTAGCTCTCCTCGTCATCATTGAAAGTGTGTGGCTAGAGAATACCTAATTAAATGCTGGATTAAGCTTTTCCCCAAGTACAAATGCACCTGTAATATATTTAAAGCTTTACTCCAGTACAATTGTACCTATAAAATAATGAAGTCAATCAGGGAAATTTCCCACCAGAAATTAGAACAGATAAACCTAGCAGGAGAGACCACTGCATGATACAATGACACATCATTGCATGACACTTGGCAATTTTAGTTGCTTCTCTAAGGTAATAAAAATATAAGCCATCCTACTACTTCAGGCTTTTTAAATCTTGACAAATGATAAGTTATGGGTCAAAATAACAAATGCTTAAAAAAAAATTATTTTCTGTAATTCATGTAATTCTTCATGTTTTATTGTGTCAATTTTCTGTAAAGTTTCCAACAAGTCAAAATTAATAGGGAAACATAAAAAGGTTCTTGCTCTGTTGTCAACACAAATATTACATTTAATACTATAATTCTAATAATATAAGTCTTGACTTATTTTTCAATCTGTGGGTCTTAAGCAAGAAATTCCCAAAGTGCATTGGTCAATGACATTATCACAATGTCACATTGGCCAATGAAAGAGAAGACACTGATTGATTGGAGAATGAACTTATTTTTTGAATTTGTATAAGTGTATTTAAATGTATATTGTTCACCTTTGTGGAGCCACCTTTAAAGCATTTACTGGTAAAAATTACAGAGATAATCCTATTATATATTATAAAATTGTGCTTAATGTTTAAATCAAAATGTTCATAATCTAATTTAATGTGTGAAGTAAGTTTAATAAGCTGGATAAATGATGTCTATACAGAATGTTAGCCAAATAATCTAGTCCTATCTCACTCTGAATATATCCAATAACACAAGAATAATATATTCACCGTTAAATTACTAAACATAAAAGTAACCATCTTATTGGAGTGTAGGTAGAAGATGAAGGGTCTAGGTTGTTCAGGTAACCATCTTATTGGAGTGTAGGTAGAAGATGAAGGGCCTAGGTTGTTCAGGTAACCATCTTATTGGAGTGTAGGTAGAAGATGAAGGGCCTAGGTTGTTCAGGTAACCATCTTATTGTCATGTAGGTAGAAGATGAAGGGCCTAGGTTGTTCAGGCAACCATCTTATTGTCATGTAGGTAGAAGATGAAGGGTCTAGGTTGTTCAGGCAACCATCTTATTGTCATGTAGGTAGAAGATGAAGGGCCTAGGTTGTTCAGATAACCATCTTATTGGAGTGTAGGTAGAAGATGAAGGGCCTAGGTTGTTCAGGCAACCATCTTATTGTCATGTAGGTAGAAGATGAAGGGCCTAGGTTGTTCAGGTAACCATCTTATTGGAGTGTAGGTAGAAGATGAAGGGCCTAGGTTGTTCAAGCCCTTCAATAAGGGGCTGTACCAGGTACTTTTATCCACTTAAAATGGTCTTTGGTACCTACTGATTTTAAAGACTATTGCATAAGATATTCATGAAAAATATTCAAATTTTAATAAAAAAGTACCACCTTGTAAATAGTGAAGTACTGGTAGACTTAGAAATATTGAAAGCCCTGGTTGTTGTTCAAGGTATCTAAGATCTGATAATTGAGACATATTATGAAGTGGTAATGCAGAAACTTATAGCATTACAGTATAGACACTTAGCTGAGAACCAGAGCTTTTATGCTGTTTTTTTTTTTTATGACAAAGATCTAAGGTTCAGCAGCTATATAGACTCAATCATTCCAAACAAGTTTAACTTCAGATATTGAACTGAAATTACAAAAAATAAGATATGAAGAAAAATAAACATTAAAAGGATTTCCCCCATTTTTTTTCACTTCAGCAAAAACTTGAAATAAAGGAAACAATTTTCAACTTAAGTGTAGATATTTTATTGAACAACCTAAAGCAAGTGTAAAAGGACCCCCAGTATACCATACAATCATCTGTCATCTCTTCAGTATCAAATACAAAATGCAATCAAATGTTAAAATGGTTTTCTTTTGATATTATTTTAATCATTTTTGTGTAACACATATATAAATTTTTCTCCATTAACAAATAAAATAAAAATCACAGACAGCAATGTAGACACATAAGACAAGTTGCTTTGTTTTTAAATGGCATTATGAAAAAAAAACTACTTGGGATAATCATATATTTAAAAACCCAATTCTTCCCTGTCACAGCAATTGTTCTGGTTCTAGAAATGTCTGCTTGCTACAAAGGGACTTGTTCCAAAAATAAAAGGTCTGAGAGTCTTTCAAAATATTTTTTTACCAAAGAAGGAATTAAAATATTCAGAAATCTTGAAATAAATATCCTGTAAAAATCTGGTGAGAATATGTGAAAGAATTAATTTGCTAAAACATGCAGGAGCAACAATTATCAAAATTCACAGTATAAATCTGTGCATTTCTTATTGTGAATAACAATTTCGTGTAGAAATTTAGTTAGACTAACTAACAAAGTAAAAGACTAGGCCCAGTGCAATTTTCTTACGTAAAGTAATTGTAATTAATGTTAGCAGACATTAATTTGATTTACAATGTAGTATTGACTTAGGATACATTGTTGTAAACTATTTCATTAAAATTCAACAATAGTTGCATTAACTACAACTTAAAATGTAATTATACAATATACACAGAAGGCTAACAAGAGACACCACATTGAAGTTAATCAAGAACTGTTTTACCACAAATGATGCTATTTCTTGAAATTCTAGACACATAATTACAAATATATGTAAACAAACATTGATTTGATTTGGGAGAATGGTTTTCTCAGAGCCATGTCACATCAAACGCAACACACCACATGGAAGATGTGATGAAAGTCTATTTTGAGCAATATCAATGATAATATGTTTATTGAGGATTTCTCAAAAAAGGCATCAATATAACCAAAATACTGTCCTCTGGGAAGCCCCAAACAGCATTGGTAGACAATAAAATGAACAAGAAATTGACACAAATATCTCCTGTGGGAAGCCTCAAACAGCATTGGTGGACAATATAATGAACAACAAGAAATTGACACAAATATCTCCTGTGGGAAGCCTCAAACAGCATTGGTGGACAATAAATGAACAAGAAATTGACACAAATATCTCCTGTGGGAAGCATCAAACAGCATTGGTGGACAATAAAATGAACAACAAGAAATTGACACAAATATCTCCTGTGGGAAGCCTCAAACAGCATTGGTGGACAATAAAATGAACAACAAGAAATTGACACAAATATCTCCTGTGGGAAGCCTCAGCATTGGTGGACAATAAAATGAACAACAAGAATTTGACACAAATATCTCCTGTGGGAAGCCTCAAACAGCATTGGTGGACAATAAAATGAACAACAAGAAATTGACACAAATATCTCCTGTGGGAAGCCTCAAACAGCATTGGTGGACAATATAGCCAGCCTCAGCATCATAAACCACTCCTATGGCAAACCTTAATCACTAATGGTCAACAAAATAACCAACCACAACAATATGAACTGCTCCTCTGTCAGAACTCAAACAGTAATGGTGTACAATAAAGCAAATCACAACAATATGGACTGCTCTTCTGTCAGAACTCAAACAGTAATGGTGTACAATAAAGCAAATCACCACAATATGAACTGCTCTTCTGTCAGAACTCAAACAGTAATGGTGTACAATAAAGCAAATCACAACAACATGAAAGTGATGTACGGGTATTAGATAGATAAAGAATTCTGTTCTTATTATATAATAAAAAAAAAAAATTAATTCCATTTTTTGTCTTAAGTTTTTTCTGGACAGTAATTTCAATGTTATGAAATTTGATCTTGTATTGTTGATTTCATCTTTTTCCCTGCCACTGTCAGAATCAACTTTATCATCATTATTACGTCGGTTATAAACTGATACAGACAAGAATCTTCCTGGTCAACATCAAATGTTTCTTCAGGCAGAATTTTAAGTTCTATTTCTGTAATTCAGTTGAGATTTGTTTCCAATCCCTACGGCCTACTGAAAAGTTGTGTCCAAGGAATGTAATTATGCAGTCTTCATCTTCTGAACGAACGATGGATTGAGGTTCAATACAGGGAATCCAGGTCCAGTAAACAACTGATGATTATACAGTATTTCGTTATGACTTATCTGTCCAGTAGATTGTAACAACCATATCAATACATCTCATTGGTAATGGTGTATATTATTTTAAATCAAACAGCTCTTTTTTATTCTTATTTGCTTTCATATTTCAATAACTAATCATAAAAAAAATTTTGTTTGGATAACTAACCACATATGTCAGTACCATAATATACTTTGTTAATTATATAATCTAAAAATTTATACCTTTAAAATCGTAATTACCCCCAGGGACCTTCAATACATGGACATATAATTACAATAAATCAACAATGTGTGTACATTATCATCAATACAGAGTAACAATGTCAGTTAGGTAGCTGGTATGGACAGTAATCAGAGCATTGGGACAACAATAATTAAAGGCCAGTGTTCAGGTATGACTAGATCAGGTTAATAAAGTGTCCTATTACATACAATATTATAACAAAATTTTGGGACTTGAAAATTCAACCACAGCGGATAGCAATCAAATTTAATCAGGAAAAAGATTATTCAGGTTTCACTGTATATGTATATAGAATATTGTCATGGATACCAAAAATAGATGTTAGATATAAATACATTGGTTTCATAATCACTTCACTCTTATATGTACCAATTGTAACAATAAAATTGGAAAAGGATTCATAAAGTCTTTTCTAAACCTGCAACTTCTGTGACTTGAGAAGTGACTTCTGACTTCCACAGTCAGTATTAGAAACAACTTGATACATTTTATGATTCAAGGTGATTACTTTTTGTGATGTATAATTGAGTAAAAGCAATCACTCTGAATCAGAAAAGTGTCATATACCCAAATTAAGCAACGTCATACTTGATTAAGCCACCAAAATAAAAAGTTGTTTTGATGCTAAAACATATGTCTCACTCCCTCCACCCCACATGCTTCATCTTCTGGTAAAACCATGAGCTATCTATAGGAAGCTGAAAAAATGTACATATCAAACTGACACAATAAAATGTAGGAGTTTCATGTACAGGCAGAGACACATTCAAAAAGACCAACAACTCCTTCAATCAACCGTAAAAAACAATATGCATATCTCTATATGGTAATAAGCAAGCAAGAAAAGTACTAAGGAATTCAAATTTAAAATAGATGAGGAACTGCAATTACAATATTTTTTTCTATGTAATATCCTATATCAAAAAGGGGAATAACTCCTTCAAAAATGGTGAGACCAAACTACTGTAAAGATATGTGATAGTAATAAGCAATCATGCAAAGTATGAAGGAATTCCCTGATGAACTAGACTTGTTTGTTATTGTCCAATGCATTGCCTGTAAATTCTAAAAAAAATTGCTTTACTGAAACATTAGAAATTGAACAAAAACTTGAGATTTTTTTTGCAAATCAAGGTGCATAACTCCAGCATGATAGAAGTTCTAAAAGTCTAAACAAAGCTGGTTCTGACTACTATGATCCCTGAACTAATTGTTAGAACTGAAATTATTGAGAGGAATCAAATGTAGGACAAACAGACATGGGTAAAACATTATGACCCTGATGTATAGTGGCAGTGACAAAAAATGGTGGCATTTAATTGATTGACATCAGTATTTGATCAGCAAACCAAATCGTGTGTGAGATATCATAATTACTGGGTAGGTATTACATACATCACAAATAAGGCTCTGGGTATGTATTACAGACATCATAATTAAGGGTTTATACAAGACATCAACCTTTATTTAGTTCATTAAAAAATAACTAGCTGTATATATATAGATAAAAATATACACACAGGTAGTATTTATTTCTATTAGATCTAGACTTACAATCAAGCTTGTTTGTATGATTATCTAGTTTCACAAAATAATAAGGAAATGATAAGGAAAAGTCAATGACTTGTCAATGAGATCACAAAGAAAAACTTGAAACTGTCTCTGCTAGAATAACTGTGCATCCCTTATTTCAAAACAGTATAATGTTTTATCTAGACGAGGTAAACATTTTTTATGATTTGACTTTTGCTCTATTATGGCTTCTGAGGTTTTTATTTTCCATAATAAGGTTCAAGGTCAGGGGTCAAAGTCATAAGTGACCTCTTGAGATAGAGACCTTTCCAAAAGTGCCAAAAAAAATAGTAATCAAAAGAAATACAATAAGGTCTTCCTTTATTTGGGGGAAACCTCAGATTCCAGATACCAGAGAGTGGTCTTATTATATAATACAATAAGGTCTTCCTTTATTTTGGGGAAACCTCAGATTCCAGATACCAGAGAGTGGTCTTATTATAAAATACAATAAGGTCTTCCTTTATTTGGGGGAAACTTCAGATTCCAGATACCAGAGAGTGGTCTTATTATAAAATACAATAAGGTATTCCTTTATTTGGGGGAAACTTCAGATTCCAGATACGAGAGAGTGGTCTTATTATAAAATACAATAAGGTATTCCTTTATTTGGGGGAAACTTCAGATTCCAGATACCAGAGAGTGGTCTTATTATAAAATACAATAAGGTATTCCTTTATTTGGGGGAAACTTCAGATTCCAGATACGAGAGAGTGGTCTTATTATAAGATCAACTATACTAACCTTCATGTAAATTGTGATGATTTGAATGAATGATAAGATCTAATATTCCATGTCTGAATCTGTTTCCTCCAGCATGTAAAATAGGCAAACTTAAACATCGCTCTGGTCTCTGAAATACAAAAGAATGACTATAAAAAGAAGAAAACAGTGTGATAAACTTGAAACAACAAACAGTGATGATTTACAACCTTAACAAGTGACAACAGCATAGAGTTATGGTAAAGGTTAATGCTGTTTAACATATCTCAGGACTCCATAAATGTAATCTTATGTACTGTTAGTATTCAGCACCAGTCATGTGATTAAATTCAAATTCTGAATCCCACCCACCCTTGATTTCCTGGATACCCCTTTACAATATTAGTTATTTCTTTGAAATATAGCCAAACAAGTTCTGATATCAGGAATAAATATAGCCAAACAAGTTCTGATATCAGGAATAAATATACTCATTCTTCTATTTTTTAATATGTTTCATATTAGAATTCATTAATCAAATAATTTATGTATCATTATTTTTACTGAATTAGAATATTATAGTGAAAAAAAATGACACAATAATAACCTGACTATACAGTATTACAAACTGTTTATGATGTAAAACTACAACTACAAATTATGAAAAATCTGTTAATAGAACAATTAGAGTTACAGTAATGGATTATTTGGGTCACTAAAACAAATTTGTTTCCATGGTAACCATGGACAGCTTATGAAATACATTACAGACAACTAATCTAGGTAATAATACATGTTTGGGTTGTTTAATTGTAATATTTTGTACCCTATCATAACTTGTAGAATAGGATTTTTAATGAATATTAATACTTTGTTATTTTATCAGAACTGTGCAGAATATTCTTTTAACCTCTTCTTTAATTTTCTGAACTTGAATTTGCAGTAATTTTATAATTTGTCCAACGTTTAAAAAAAAGCATATCATGAATACCTTGATTATTATTTTTTAATGTTTGAAACTCTGATGTAACGTTTAGTGTTCTCCTCGAGTCCAGTAGATTGTGGGTTCAATCCCTAGTCGAGTTTAACCAAAGACTATAAAATTAATATTTCACACTTCTCTGTTAAGCCTGTAGCATCAAGGAGTAAGAGGAAAGTCTGGTTGGTTAGGAATCAGGATAATGTGTCAGGGTAGAGAAACATGTTACCTCAGTGAGAGTGTTTCAAGCACAAAGGGAACATAATTATCATCATCCACCAAAATGTAACTTATTCTCACAACGATACAGTTTACACACTGCTTGTTTGATGTTAAGCAACAATCACTCACTCACTCAATTTTTGAATAGAACTAGTTAATTTCATACACAAATGTACGACATGCTATCAAGTACAAGGTATATATTGTATTATTTTATCATCCAAAAAATTTGATCCAAGCCTTAAGATATAAAATGTCAAAGTTAAAATCCCTATCATTAATTGTTTGCTTTAATTATCTTTTCAGGTGATATTTCCATTTTAATTTTGAAGTAATTTATTTTCAGATATAACCTTTACATTGTGTAATTTGTTACTGTCTACAATAGAGATAATAGGTTTACAAAATAATTGTGAAACTTTTTAACCTTTGTTACTGTCTACAATAGAGATAATAGGTTTACAAAATAATTGTGAAACTTTTTAACCTTTGTTACTGTCTACAATAGAGATAACAGGTTTACAAAATAATTGTGAAACTTTTTAACCTTTGTTACTGCCTACAATAGAGATTATAGGCTTACAAAATAATTATGAAACTTTTTAACCTTTGTTACTGCCTACAATAGAGATAACAGGTTTACAAAATAATTATGAAACTTTTAAACCTTTGTTACTGCCTACAATAGAGATAATAGGCTTACAAATTAATTATGAAACTTTTTAACCTTTGTTACTGTCTACAATAGAGATAACAGGTTTACAAAATAATTATGAAACTTTTTAACCTTTGTTACTGTCTACAATAGAGATAACAGGTTTACAAAATAATTATGAAACTTTTTAACCTTTGTTACTGTCTACAATAGAGATAATAGGCTTACAAAATAATTATGAAACTTTTTAACCTTTGTTACTGCCTACAATAGAGATAACAGGTTTACAAAATAATTATGAAACTTTTTAACCTTTGTTACTGTCTACAATAGAGATAACAGGTTTACAAAATAATTATGAAACTTTTTAACCTTTGTTACTGCCTACAATAGAGATAATAGGCTTACAAAATAATTATGAAACTTTTTAACCTTTAAAAAGAAAAAAAAACATTAACATTCTTCCTATTGGTATATTTGTTTTAAAAGATTTCTCTAGATTTCATTAATTTTAATTAACATACAAATATCATGGAAAAGTGTATTCACTTTTGAGTTATTCAATATATACACACCATTGATTTAAAGTCAGGATTTTTCAAGCCAAGGGTCACAGAAGTGGATTTAATTATATCATAATACTTAGAATGAACATAAAGCATTATGCTAAGGAACTACAACAGACAAACATTAACAAAAATGGAATATGATGCTTGTATTTATATTTAATGATGTAATTTAATGAATGTGACAACATATAGTTTTATGAACAAACCTTCTCCTATAGTCATTGAAAAAATATAGAAATATTGAATAGTTCTTTATTACATTTAAATAAATTGTCTGATATCAAATGATGATGACAAAAATGACAATTTTTTTCATTTTTAGGTTACTAATGCATCATGGGAAATCTGTTGCAGTACAATATAGTACAGTATATTGTATCATTGGTCAATTATCTATTGTGTATACTGATGAAGGTTTGGTTTAGTTTATGGTGCTTAACGCCACTTTCAACAATATTTCAGTTATATCGTGTCGGTCAGTTTTACTGGTGGAGGAAACTGTGTACCTGGAGAAAACCACCGACCTGTCGCAAGTCACTGACAGTCTATCACATAATGTTGTATTGAGTACACCTCGGTTTCGAACTCACAACTTTAGTGGTGATAGCCACTGATTGCACAGGTAGTTGTAAATCCAACTACCATATGACCATGGCCACGACGACCCTTACACTAATGAATGGTGGTTAGATATACAATATGGCCTAAGAGAAGCAGAAAAAAGATTTGATTATAAATCATCTTAAGATAATCATATAAATCTTTATACTTCAACTATATGTACTTCTTCCAAATTTTATATAGTACAAATATTTGATAAAATGAAAAATAATAAAAGTTCAATAATTATTATTAAAAACTCTGTAGAGTACAGAGGTTTTTAACATGTGATTTATAAATTCTGAAGAAATAGAGGATATCATTATTGGAAATATTAAATATTCATTAAATTATTTTTTTGGAGAAAATTTGAATATTTATATACTTGAAATTTGCTGTCAGGCAAATAAACAACTAAAAAAACTGTGATGAAAGCTATATTGATTTGAACTAAGGAATTAATAATACAAAATTACCTTAATAATTGTTTTCAGAGATTCAATATTCTTAATTAATACTATAACTGTATATAATAGGTATGTCTTAATTAAAGTAGCCGTTGCCCTGGAAACCAATGTAATAAGGAAAAATAACATAACCTTTGGCAGTTTTCAATGTCACCTCTTGGTTCTACATATCAATAAAAAAAAAATTATTGGCATGTGAGGAACAAGTAATTATGAAGATTGACAAAAGTACTATTACCAATATATATAAAAAAATAATCTGTGTTCATTACATATATCAGACATAAGCTTTTAATAAAGTGACAAGTACCAGTTCATGATAGGAATAGATATAGGGCTAATATTGACACTCCCACTCTTTACCAGGTCACATCAAATTTCAAAATGAAAAAGTATGAGGAAATTCTATGTTATAATCTTTGAAAATAAAATACATTCTTGGACAAGTTGGGTCTCAAAAGAATAGTTTATCATTAACTACAGCAAATATATAATAATTTTGCATTTAGAGTGCACATTTATTCCCAGAAAATATAAATCATCAGGCAAAACCAACTAAATACGGGAAATAGATATAATATATTTTACAAAGATTTATAACACAACTGGGTGCCACTAATGGAACAGAAACTGTTTATCCTTACAGAGCAACTGAGGTCACCCTGGGTTTTATTGTAAGGTTCATGTTACTCAATCTCTAGTCTTCTGTGTAGTGGATTGTAGATCATTGTTTGTCTGTTTGTCCTGGGTTTTATTGTAAGGTTCATGTTACTCAATCTCTAGTCATCTGTGTAGTGGATTGTAGATCATTGTTTGTCTGTTTGTCCTGGGTTTTATTGTAAGGTTCATGTTACTCAATCTCTAGTCTTCTGTGTAGTGGATTGTAGATCATTGTTTGTCTGTTTGTCCTGGGTTTTATTGTAAGGTTCATGTTACTCAATCTCTAGTCTTCTGTGTAGTGGATTGTAGATCATTGTTTGTCTGTTTGTCCTGGGTTTTTTGACGTTGTATTGTCTGTCTAATTGTGATATACAACTTCTATAAATTCATTGAAAACTTCAAACTTTTCATAAACTCTGGAATTATCTGATTAATTCTGAATTGAGAAACTTGCCAAATTTTACCATATTTTACAAATCTTAAGACAAATAAACATTACTTTCTGGCATCATTTAAGAATTAAATACAATCTTTTTGTTGTTGTAATGGTCTCTAAAAGCATTGACCAAGGCACATTATGTATGAAGCATGGACATTTCATGCCCATTACAATCATAATACATCAACAACTGGTTCTTAAGAATTTTATTTTTTTATTTTCCTTATGTTAAAATATGAACCCCAAAAAGACCTTGGTTTGTAAAAATCTAAATATACATATCATAAGGATATTTCATTGCTGGTTCTTAAGAATTCTATTTTAAAATTTATTATAATGATGCCTATGTAAAAATTTGGACCCTTAAAGGCTTGAAACCCTACAGAACATGGGGTTTCATTTGTGCAAGCTTGAATCTGTAAATCAAAATGATGCTTCACACAAATTACACTTGTAATTTAATTACTGCTTATTAAGAAAATTATTTTTTTTTAAATAAATTTCCATATGTTCAACTTTATACCCATGGGTCGGACCCCATAGACTCTGGTGACAATATGTTTGTGCACATTCCAGACAGGAGATTTCACGATTGCGCACAATTCACCTGTAATTTATTGTTACGTTTGCACACACTACCTTTCCAATATACCTGCATAATTTACTACGTCTGCACACACTTGAAATTCTAACCTTCAAGTGAACAGTATTTCCTACACTTACACCTGTATGATTATATAGAACTAGTAAGTATTATTTAATATGCATTATTCATTCCGAAATAAAATTTTGATTTGGAAACATGGAGAAATTTGTCACCAACAGAAGGAAACATGGCCTTTTATATGATGGTTTTCAGCATAGAATCCATAGAGAAGCTAAATCATCGAGAACATGACGATGCACTAAAAAAGAATGCAAGGCAACATGCACTACTGATCTCAGTGACTTAACGGTGTTAGACGGCCGATTTGAGCATAACAATTCCGAGACAGATGAGAGATTGATTCAAAGACATAAAGTTCGTCAAGAGTGCAAATGTAAGGCTTCAGATGAACCAGGAGAAAAACCAAACAAGATTATTACGACAGAAATTGCGAAGCAGGACACAACAGATCTTTTGCCTGGCGATGTTAAATGGGTCAGACAAGGCATATACAGGAGATGGAGAAAAACGCAACCAAGATTGCCAAAGTCGAGAGAAGAAACGCATGAGGCGCTAGATCAGTATGAGGCATTCTCCAATCAAGATGAGAAGATGATATACATTAACAGCAGTGAAACGAATATCGTGATGCTTTCAACAGAGAATGTGTGCAAACGTAGTACTTTTTTGTGTGCAAACATAAATTCCAAAAATGTGCGCAAACGTATTTCCACCACAAAAAACAACTTGCTTTTAGATTCTCGTTAAATTTAATTAGATTAAAATTATTCCTTTTTTCACCTAGTTATCAATGGGAAAGCAAAATACCATACAGGGTGGTGTATAGTATGCACTATATGTCTTATCAATAGAGAAGTAAAACACCATGAGAGGTGGTGAATAGTATACACTATATGTCTTATCAATAGAGAAGTAAAATACCATAAGAGGTGGTGTATAGTATACACTATATGTCTTATCAATAGAGAAGTAAAATACCATAAGAGGTGGTGTATAGTATACACTCTATGTCTTATCAATAGAGAAGTAAAACACCATGAGAGGTGGTGAATAGTATACACTATATGTCTTATCAATAGAGAAGTAAAATATCATAAGAGGTGGAGAATAGTATACACTCTATGTCTTATCAATAGAGAAGTAAAACACCATGAGAGGTGGTGAATAGTATACACTCTATGTCTTATCAATAGAGAAGTAAAATACCATAAGAGGTGGTGCATAGTATACACTCTATGTCTTATCAATAGAGAAGTGAAATACCATAAGAGGTGGTGTATAGTATACACTACATGTCTTATCAATAGAGAAGTAAAATACCATAAGAGGTGGTGAATAGCATACACTATATGTCTTATCAATAGAGAAGTAAAATACCAT
>MJUT01054896.1:223678-234686 GCA_002080005.1 Gigantidas platifrons
ATAGTATACACTCTATGTCTTATCAATAGAGAAGTAAAACACCATGAGAGGTGGTGAATAGTATACATTATTATACGTCAGTTGTAATTTTCTATATAAAAATCAGCTCGATAGTTTTACTATTTTTCCAGGCTTATGTCGAGAAGTTTACTTCACCGGTCAATAGTTTCCAACTATTTGACTGACACTGTCACATTGTTTCGCGGAATTTTAATGCCGTGTACGGATTGGTTACTTGGCCTTACTATTACATTCGGAACTAATCTGCTTTCGTGAAATTCGAGAGACACTACAAGTGTGCAGACGTTTCGAATATGACAGGTAGATTTGTGTCCCTCACAGATGATGATTTAGCCAGAGCAAATTTTACAATAAGTATCCTATATAAATTGTGTGTTGTTAATAATAATTAATTTGTGTCTTACAAATAACCGCTGTATTTATTTATTTCTTCTTTTCTATAAGATGAATGAGAATTTAAATTTTTATTTAAACAAAGAGAAGTCACACACACATACACACCCATAGACGAGTTTTAATTTGTAAATAACAGGGATGCTTTATTTAGACATATTACATTAAATATAAGTCGTTGCCGTTTACTGCATTCACTGGGTTCGAAAAATTGTAGATGTCTTAGATTGAGAGGGTCGTATGGAAAACCATCCAGAAATATTATTGTAACATTTTAATACATTATTTTGCAATTATTTATTCATAAGCAAATTTGTTGTTTGTAGGAGGGCTCATGTCTTATTTGTATTTGTTTGTGTATAGTGGTGTCCAACACATATTGTGTTGTGTTTTTGTTGTTTTTTTCTTCTTCGTCTTGTGTGACCTGCGTTGTCAGTTTCTTTTTCGGTATAATAAAACACTTATTAACTAGATATTCGGGGAATAGTAAGTTTATTGACCCCTTGATACCAACTATTGCCCTTGGCTTCGCCTCGGGCAATAGTTGATATCTCGGGGTCAATAAACTTACTATTCCCCTCATACCCAGTCACAAAGTATAAATTATTATACCTCAGTTGTAATTTTCTATATAAAAATCAGCTCGATAGTTTTACTATTTTTCCAGGCTTATGTCGAGAAGTTTACTTCACCGGTCAATAGTTTCCAACTATTTGACCGACACTGTCACATTGTTTCGCGGAATTTTAATGCCGTGTACGGATTGGTTACTTGGCTTTACTATTACATTCGGAACTAATCTGCTTTGGTAAAATTCGAGAGACACTACAAGTGTGCAGACATTTCGAATATGACAGGTAGATTTGTGTCCCTCACAGATGATGATTTAGCCAGAGCAAATTTTACAATAAGTATCCTATATAAATTGTGTGTTGTTAATAATAATTAATTTGAGTCTTATAAATAACTGCTGTATTTATTTCTTCTTTTCGATCAGATGAACGAGAATTTAAATTTTTATTTATGAACGAGAATTTAAATTTTTATTTAAACGAAGAGAAGTCACACACACATATACACCCATAGACGAGTTTTAATTTGTAAATAACAGGGATGCTTTATTTAGACATATTACATTAAATATAAGTCGTTGCCGTTCACTGCATTCACTGGGTTCGAAAAATTGTAGTCTTAGATTGAGAGGGTCGTATGGAAAACCATCCAGAAATATTATTGTAACATTTTAATACATTATTTTACAATTATTTATTCATAAGCAAATTTGTTGTTTGTAGGAGGGCTCATGTCTTATTTGTATTTGTTTGTGCATAGTGGTGTCCAACACATAATGTGTTGTGTTTTTGTTGTTTTTTTTTCTTCGTCTTGTGTGACCTGCGTTGTCAGTTTCTCTTTCGGTATAATAAAACACTTATTAACTAGATATTCGGGGAATAGTTGCCTCGGGCAATAGTTGATATCTCGGGGTCAATAAACTTACTATTCCCCTCATACCCAGTCAATAAGTATAAACTATATGTCTTATCAATAGAGAAGTAAAATACCATAAGAGGTGGTGTATAGTATACACTATATGTCTTATCAATAGAGAAGTAAAATACCATGAGGGGTGGTGAATAGTATACACTATATGTCTTATCAATAGAGAAGTAAAATACCATAAGAGGTGGTGNATAGTATACACTATATGTCTTATCAATAGAGAAGTAAAATACCATGAGAGGTGGTGAATAGTATACACTATATGTCTTATCAATAGAGAAGTAAAACACCATAAGAGGTGGTGAATAGTATTCACTCTATGTCTTATCAATAGAGAAGTAAAATACCATAAGAGGTGGTGAATAGTATACACTATATGTCTTATCAATAGAGAAGTAAAATACCATAAGAGGTGGTGTATAGTATACACTCTATGTCTTATCAATAGAGAAATAAAATACCATAAGAGGTGGTGCATAGTATGCACTATATGTCTTATCAATAGAGAAGTAAAATACCATAAGAGGTGGTGCATAGTATACACTCTATGTCTTATCAATAGAGAAGTAAAATACCATAAAAAGCGGTGTATAGTATGCACCTTTTTTTCTGAATTTTTTTTGTATCTTCTGCATTAATGAAATATCTATATTTCACTGCAGATAAACAGAAATTCTAATGTTTACCTACTTAACAATGGTGATAGAATTAAAAGTTGGTTATTAATTCCTTGTGATTTTCTGTGACATGTATGATGGCAAACTTACATGCTCTCATGACACAAATATGAAAAAGAGGAGTAAAATAAATACATATACAAACCTCTTGTGTGTCTACTTTGTTGCAACGTTTCTTCAAACACTGTTTAAATTTTGCTTCAATAGGTTCATTGTATTTCATAAACAAAACATATGCTATATATCCCAAAAATAGCACTAGTGCTTCATACCAGTAGATTTCTCCATCGTAAAAGAAACCTATTAACAGAATCAAATCTACACTGTAAAAAGTCACGTCTCTAAATAATGGCCACCACGTCAAGTCTAAAACAGTTTTACTAACTAGAGCACACATTCCTATTACAAATAAAATATTGAACACAGCAGAGCCCACGATTGTTCCTATACCAACGTTACTTTTTGCAAAAAAGTTTCCAAAAAGACTAGTAAAAAGTTCTGGAGCACTACCACCAGCAGCCATGAATGTCGCCCCAGCAACATCCTCTGTTATTTTTAATCTTTCAATAATTACACCAAGTGTTGGGACAAAAAATTCATCACATACAATAGCCAAAGCTATAAACATATATATTAAGCCTATAACATGCAATATCACAGCACCATGCTTTAGTTGATGCTCGGTAAATGCATCAGGAGGGTACAAACTAGTATCGTTAGGATCAGCTAATAGTTTTCTCGATGTAAAATGCTCATTTAACTGTCCAACGTTTAATATTTTTTCAACAGAAGGATTGTTGCCTCCCCTGGCATTGGAAATCAGTACAATCAAATATCCTATTGATACTATTCCTAAAATTATGCAAAGACGCAACTTTCGAGATTGTCTTCTTAAGTCTTTCTTCAATAACATGATTCCAATTTGAATAAAATATTTCTTTTGAATAATAAACGTATGGTGAATCCTTTTCTTTGATCTTTTTCAATTTAATTTCGACATCAGCTGGTGTTAAGGTGGTATCCAATCCATTTTAATAAATGAAATTGTCCAATAATTTTATTGAATTTTCTCATTTATATCACAAATATGCCCATATTCCAAAATGTTCTTTTGACTTCTCAGATTCTGAAAATTAAAAAGATAATTTAAATTAATTGTTATATATTGAATTAACCTTTCCTCTCAATATTCTATAATTAATTTTTGTCAGTTCCAGTGCAAAGAGTTAAAAATTCATAACATACAAATGTCACACTTGACTACAATGAAAAGAAATTACAAAAACAATTAAAAACAACAATCAAATTGATTTCCTAGATGTTTTTGATTAAATTTAATAAAATATAAGTTCAGAGACCATTATTTCTGCCAATAATATGTGGTCTTTAAAAACATGTGACCTAACAGAAAATGTGTGGGTAATGTGCAACGAATGAAAAATTGTGACATTTCATATCTCTCTCCTGGTTTAATCATAGACATCGCTTTTTTTGTCACCCTTTTGCTTTTTATAACTTGACCCAATGCACTTCAATATATATAATTAATTTCTACACTCAAATACCTTTCCATAGATACATGTCAGCCATGATTTTAATCAAGTTAAAAAAGTAAAAGGTAAAAATATATTTGGGTTAAAAATATAACAACAATCCACACAAATGATTAAAAATTTCTAATTCATCTAAATATAATACTTAAAATTTTAATTATTAATTGGAATTTTCATGCCACTTAATAAAATGTTGATAATTGTCAACCAAGGATGCTAAGTGATGACAAAATATCACAGGACCTTTTGGGTCAAGTGAGCTGAAACAAAGGCCATTTAAAAATAGATGCTATTCTACCAAAAATATTTTACTGTCATCAAAATTAGCTTTGATAACTTTCTTCCAAATGTACTTCTACTTTCTACTATCTAAGAGGCCGCCTTCCACTAATTGAAGATTCCACCAATTACTTTAGGTACTGCACTATAATTAACAATTTTAGAAAATGAAATTTAATCCAAAAAAAAAAATTACTTTTAGATTTTAAGATAAACTATATACATGAGTTAGTGATGAACTAATGGTCAATGAATGAAACAGCTGATTTGAGTGGCAATTTGTTTTCTATGAAAGTAGAAGAAATACTATCTGGTACATGTACCACTACAGCTGTAGTTTAATGTATTAAATCTTTAAGTATTAAAAAATCAATACAAATGCCTTAAAATTTAAAATAAATTATTTAATTCCCTAATAAGACTGAGGTTTATTACTTTATGCCTTGAGCAGCTTTTGTAATTAGACTTTGTAAAAAATAATATGGCAATATTTACTTGATTTAAATGTGATTTAGCCAACAGTAGATTGTACTGACCACTATACTGCTATAGATTACATAAACTTTAGTAATATGCTGAGACAAGATCAAAACTTTATTAACCTCAGTCAGACACTGGTGTGTACAACAGGACAAAATCAAGAATAAAAAATTATATGACGATATGGCTGGTATGTATTGGCTCAGAGATCTATAATGTGTGGGTGTATACATCAAAATAAGTAATGAAATTCATTTCCTATATCATGTTTACTCATATTACAAAGTCTACCATTCCTTCGAATCCATATAAATATTTCTATAGGAAATATTTTTTTTCCTCCTTTTTTTTTTTAATATAACATAATACTTTATTCTTTGAATTGCCTGTTAACAAACACCTTATCTATAGGAAATCTTAAATTATAGAATTTGAATTTAGAAATTAATATTCGTTCCCTTGGTGAAGTATTTAATAGTACAACAGCTTCAATAGGAAATTTATTATTGAATATTGACTGCATAAAATTTACCCCTTATCGATTGATGAACATGCAAAATAAAGGGCTACACCAGACACAGCATGATATGACGGTAGCAAGTCGACAAGGGCTTCCTTTTGCATCAGTTTTATTGCAATCCAAATTAAATTGAAAACCATAACTGATAGATGATATTTGTTGGAATACTACTGAAGCCCTTTTCAATTCAACATCAAACATGTTAAAATTAGATGAAATTTCTTTTGAAAATTTGTATATCTTCCAAATATGCAAAATTTCAGGAATTTGGCTCATTTTTTCATAGAACAAATAGCTTATAACATAATATGATCGGTTGTATTGAAAAAGTACAAACTGTCTGTTCAACTGAAATTGAGAATCCTAAAATTTTAAGTTACATATAGTAATTGTTACAGAATCATTGAACAATCACCACAAAATATTTGTGATATAAGCCTATGTTTTCAAATTCAATTTAAAATTTGAATGAAAAAAAAAGAAAAGATTTCTGCATATTAATCTATTTGTTAATTTGTTTCTATCATTAAAACATCCACAGTAATTCCTAGAGAATAATTTCTATCAAGAAATCATCCATATTAACAACCCCCCCCAAAAAGTTCTAACAATAAAACTTCCACAGTAACATAAAAAAGTATGTTTCTGACATCCACAAAAATTATCTAAAAAATATATGTTTCTATCAATAAACACCCACAAAAATTATTAAAAAAAAAAGATTCTCCCAATCAAACATCACACGAAAAATCTATTTTTATTTTTTCGTTTCTTCTTATTATGACCAAATGTTATTTTTATTAATATGTTTCAACTTTTATAGTTCTACTTACATATAAAATTCAGGCACCACAGTCTAACAGTAATTCTAATGTTTTAAATCCATCTATTCCATATATATGATACATGTACTTTATTTTAAAACAGCTTAGATATCATAGTACAGTTATCTAATTACCACAAGCTTACATGCAACCATATAACCAACATGAATTAGCAATGAAGAAGGACCAATATCATGTCACATTAATATCAAATTGTTAATTATAGAGTACAAACTTACTGACAAGTATTTCAAAACATTAGTCCTGTTGCTATGCTCAAATTATTATCCATGAAAAAAAAAAACTAATTTAGCAGACAAAATTTATCCAATTTGATCTACACAGTGGTAAAGTCTTCACTACCAATTGGCCAATCAATAAAGGCACATCCTGTATTACGAAGTCAATAATGAGGATTCCGTTATTACCGTTTTAATGTTACACAAGACTAAAGTCCAAATCAATATTATTATCAACTGGCTATAACAAATCAGTATGGAATTCTCTTAAATATATTAGGACTATAGACTCCACATTAAATAATTTGTTGTTGTATTAACGTAGACAATCATTACAATCAAACACAAGTTGCTGAAATACACGCCATGCCGCTAGTTATGACAACGATGAAATAAACACAGCTAATACTTTCTGGGCTAATCAAACATTTTTACAATAAAATTGACTATGCCGCATGGATTTTTTTAAAAGAATCATTTAATCCTAAGGCGTGTTATACCTTTAAGCCTTTAAATGCTTTGTGAACACTTGAATGGGAGACGTAATTGACAATGCAGTGGTCAATATTTAAATATATACACATGTCATTTTCATTTAATAATTAATTTTTTTCTATACCATTTTTCCGTTATAATTACACAGCAATTTAAATATAGATTTTTTCACACCTCTTTTCTCTTTATGATGATTTCAATAGAAATTTAAAATGCTGGTAAGAAGTTGAATAGTAAAAGTAGACAATACATATCTAACATGAAAACTTTAAACTCACAAAGCCAACTGAAATGTAGGTCCTAGATTTGAGACAGGCATAAAAAAAAAGTGGCAGGCTTAACTCCTTAATGGAATTAAAATCCCCCTCTCTTAATATATAGATCTCTAGTGGTCAAATAAACCAAAACAAATACATTAAATATTAAATGAAAAATCAAATTTAAAATACCGCAAGGACAAGCCTTGTATATAGATAGATAAATAAAATATATTTTTATGTATTTCTATTACAAATACAAAACTACCTTTGAAAGTTCAAGTGATAAATTTTAGTATTCTTTTTAATGGGTTAGGGCTATGGTGTTTAATGTCACTTTTAACAATATTTCAGATTTATTTTTTATGCTTATGGTTAAAAAGGAATGGAAAGTTTATCTGCACTTGAAATAATTTTGCTTTATTTCAATACATTTAAAAAATACAATCATCATAAGATTGTGATCTATTTAAGTAAATAGAAACCTAATGTAGGTACCATTACAAAACACTAAAAATGTCAAGTCATTTTTTTTTTCAAACATATTTTACTTTTTGAAAAGTTTATTTTAATTAAATTATATTAAATAGTAAGTATGATTTTTCATATGTTGATGAAAAAAAAATTAAATCTTTCTATGCTCCAAAGAAGATAAAATAAATTTTCTCTGTGTACACAGACCGTTTGAACTTTTTCCATCATTTGCAGATTGTTTTCATAGCCTAGTATATTTATTATTGTACATTGTAAAGAAATTATTTAAAAATTAAAATTCCAAGGTGTAGGTCTTATGCTGAACATGTTAAATAATATTACAAAAACATTTAATTATGTGTATAGAAAGTAATCAAAATGTAGTAAACCAGCATAAAAAAATCACAATAGCATTTTAACATGTTACGTCAGTAATGCTATTATTTAAAGTAATAATAATATGAAATATGAAATAAAAGAATTAAAATCCATATAATTGATTAATGAAGCATGACCAACTTCTAATAAGCTATTTAAAAAAATTATACCCATAAAAATGTGATATGCAATGAATTTTTTTTTATTTACCCATGCTAGATTTGCTTGCATTGTATATCATAATATCAACTATAGTAAATGTTTATTACAAGATTATATGAATACACATTTAGCATGAACTTTTCAATATTTTTCAATAATAAATTACAGTCTCTATGGTGGAGTGCTTTGACCTTTGTGTACTGGGCTCGAGTGTGGAAAAATGGTGGATTCAATCCTTGGTCTTGTCAAACCAGACTTATATTGGTATTTGCTGCTTCTTGGTTAAGGCCATGCATTATTTTAAGGAGAAAGAATAAAGACGGGTTGGTTTAGAATCAGAATAATGTGTCCGAGTGGAGCTACATGTCTACCAACAGACTGCTGTTTCAGTAAGAGTAAGACTGGTTGGCTTAAAATCAGAATAATGTGCACCAGTGGAGCAACATGTCTATCAACAGACTGCTGTTTCAGTAAGAGTAAGACTGGTTGGTTTAGAATCAGAATAATGTGTCCGAGTGGAGCAACATGTCTACTACCAACAGACTGCTGTTTCACTGAGCTAGCACTATAAAAATCCAACTGAGTAAGTAGGTCTAATACAAAGCAATCCAACTGAGTAAGTAGGTCTAATACAAAGCAATCCAACTGAGTAAGTAGGTCTAATACAAAGTAGATATCATCAAGATCATCATCTAATCAAATATAACTTGTTCACCATGATATAGCTGAAAATTGCTCACATGGGGTTAAACAACAATCACTTATTCAATAATAAACATGCTGGCAAATTAAAATCAATTTGTGCTTGCAACCTTATTCTTTGAAACTCATATTACCTTTGAAACTCATATAACATCTATTTCTGGCAACATTGAATTAAAATTGAACATTAAATAATTTATAGTTTTAACAATTTTAATATTTCCATTTATCTATTAATGATTTAATGTAGTTTTTTTGTATTTTTATTTTCCTTGCTTCCCTGACTACTGTAAATACACCAAAGTTCAACTCATTTAAAATTATTCTTATTACACAGTATTATTTGATTTTAATATTTGATATACCTTAAAAAGATTGTTAGTACACATTAATACATTTCTCTGACGTCATGCTATTGTTCACACTACTGTTCGGACAGTGGATTATTTTTAAGAATCAACAGTTTATTCTTTTGTTCTTCTGTATATGAATTTTAACCTTTTACCAATTTAGACTTAAAAAGGGTTTTAAATATTTTGGAACTTATGGGTATCAAACCCCTGCTTGACTTATTAAGTTTTTAAGTTTGAAATTTCCATCTAACCACACGACTAAGGTGATCACACTACTATACAATATAATTAATATATAATATGACTCTTGGTAGTCAAGTTTATCTAAAAAAAAAATATCAACAACATTTTTAATTGAGGAATTGATCAATACATACAAGACATGATACTTTCAAATCTGGCATAATGCATGTTCAGAACTGACCAGTATGTGAACTTTTAATATAAATCCTCCCAATATAAACAACAAGTAATGAAAGACAAGTAATTACAAATCAGACAGACCATAGGTGGACATTGGGGACACTTGAAAGACCTTGATATATCTACATATAAACGAGAATCAAGAATCGAAGGACATCTGCAAATGAGAATTTCGTGTTTTATTTTTGTTGATTGTTATCTAATTTGACTTTCTAAACATTGAAAATATAAAAATATCAAGCAAGATCACATCTTCGTTTATTTATTTATTTTTTCTATATAGAATCTATAGTTGAAGTGTATTCTCCAATACATATTAATTACCATACATATTACATAAATGACCTAGGTCATGAGAAGTTTGTTTTAATTAATTACTGATCTGGGTCTAGAGCCTTAAGCCATGAGCATAATATATACACAGGAGTGTTGAAATGTTTAAATTAAATATTTATTAGATAAATTCTACATCATTTCAATCTATTTACCAATGAATATCTCCTAGGTCAAATTAACTACTGGTAATACAGTTATATAATCTATTTACCAATGAATATTTCCTAGGTCAAATTAACTACTGGTAATAGTTATATAATCTATTTACCAATGAATATTTCCTAGGTCAAATTAACTACTGGTAATAGTTATATAATCTATTTACCAATGAACATCTCCTAGGTCAAATTAACTACTGGTAATACAGTGATATAATCTATTTACCAATGAATATTTCCTAGGTCAAAATAACTACTGGTAATAGTTATATAATCTATTTACCAATGAATATTTCCTAGGTTAAATTAACTACTGGTAATAGTTATATAATCTATTTAGCAATGAATATTTCCTAGGTCAAATTAACTACTGGTAATAGTTATATAATCTATTTACCAATGAATATTTCCTAGGTCAAATTAACTACTGGTAATAGTTATATAATCTATTTACCAATGAATATTTCCTAGGTCAAATTAACTACTGGTAATACAGTGATATAATCTATTTACCAATGAATATTTCCTAGGTCAAAATAACTACTGGTAATAGTTATATAATCTATTTACCAATGAATATTTCCTATGTCAAATTAACTACTGGTAATAAACGGTTATATAATCTATTTACCAATGAATATTTCCTAGGTTAAATTAACTACTGGTAATAGATATATAATCTATTTACCAATGAATATTTCCTAGGTCAAATTAACTACTGGTAATAGTTATATAATCTATTTACCAATGAATATTTCCTAGGTTAAATTAACTACTGGTAATA
>MJUT01054896.1:238592-253798 GCA_002080005.1 Gigantidas platifrons
CTAGAATATTAAATTCTTGCATTTCCACATTTTCCAAGTCAAAATCATTTTCTTCTAAAAATTTGGAGACTACAGCTGCCGTATATGCGTCAAAATGATCAGACATTTTTTTTTTTTAAATTTTACGATTGTTCAAAGCAGACAATTTTTCATTGAAAAGGGTTGGTGAAAGGAATTAGGAAACTGACAACCTACAATGCACTTTTAACAATGCCATTGTTTGTTTATATTTAAATCTGTTGTGTTATGCTAGTGAAATGATTCGATTTAGAATAAGCAAGTGTTCGATTTTAATGTATCAATAAAATGATTCAATTAAAATAATTTATAAAAGTACTAAAACTTTTTCATTTGTTTAATTGTTTCAGTTTACAATCATGTGTGTATTCACCGTAACACAACAAGGGACGTAACCACTACACTTAAAGTTGTCTAAAAGTAGTTCTGGCGGGAAAAAACTGATATTTCACATGTGAAATATCGGAATTTATTTCACGGATAAATCTCCATAATTCACAATTATCTATATAATAAGTACTTTTTCTATAAAAAACCATGATTTTACAAGAAAAAAAACAATAGATTAATCTGAATTTCGAACTCGCTCTACATAATAGTGTAATAATGCTTCCTACCAAAAATTATGTTGATCGGCCAAAAACTAAGAGCGCTATCGCGTTAACGAAGATAATTCTCAAAATATGTACTTTTTCTATAAAAAACCATGATTTTACCAGAAAAAAATGATAGATTAATCTGAATTTCGAACTCGCTCTAAATAATAGTGTAATAATGCTTCCTACCAAAAATTATGTTGATCAGCCAAAAACTAAGAGCGCTATCGCGTTAACGAAGATATCCATACGCCCGCCCGCCCGCTTTTCGCCAAAACATAAGCCGACTGCAACTTTGTTGCAACTCGGCTAAAAATGAGTAGATATCTGAGCATTTTTTGGGGCAAAACAAAGGGCATAATTTCAGAGCAAAAAGGTACTAAATAAATGTTGGCTTGCCTTTTATGTTCCCTGACATTGCTTATTCATTTCAAATGATTTGTATAAGGGGAACTTAAGCTTTTTAACACAAAGCTGAGAAATCGATATTCTTCACCAAAACAAGTCGCATATCTCTAGAATGGAAACATGGTAGACTGTAACTGAACTTGGTCAGCTTTTTATGATCCCTGAATTTATACATAAATTTAAAATGATTTGCTATTAAATGGAAATCAACAAATATTGCATTTTTTGGTAAATAAAGGCCATAACTCCATAATAGAAAAAGAAGTAAATTCCAAATTCGACCGTAGCCTGCATCTTAATGTCCCTAACCTGGTGTATGAATTTCAAATGATTTTAACTGCCACGATATAACTGAAATATTGTTGAAAGTGGCGTTAAACACCATAAACATAACCAAATGATTTAAAGGGGATATAAACTAATTAGTGGAAACAAAAATTTGCATTTGTCGAGAATCAAGGGGCATAACTCTCGACCGGAAATAATGAAAAAGTTTCAAAAGTCTTAAGTTAAATGCACTTGACAGCTAGTGGAGGGGACATAAACAATAGGATTCTTTATACAAGTTAACACAACCACAACCATGTGATTATCATCTATACTTTGTAAGACAATAAAAGCCATATGACCATCCATCACTTATTTTTCTAAAAGCAACAACAGTCAATATGACCATCATTTATATTTCCTAGAGCAACAACAGTCATCTGACTGGAATCAATACTTTCTAAAGTAAGAAGTCATGTGATCAACAGTTATATTTCCTAAAGGCACAAAAATAGTCATGTGATCATGTATATTTCCAAAGTCATTGACTTCTGACCTCAAGGCTAACACTACTGATTGGACACTGATGTGGGTTCACACCCTGATACCAACCTTAAGTGCTCAGGTTTAAACACATTAACCTATGGTTGGTGAGTTCATTATAATTGTTTCCTTTCTCAATAAGTCTGGTAGTCACAGTAAATAAAAACAACCCAATCCAATAGCAACAACAGTCACATGATCATCATTTATACACCAGACTATAGTAAAACAAAGTTCAGCAGAGATATTTCAACACTAAAGAAAACAATTATCAAAAACAGAACAAAAGCATTGACAACACAAACGGAATATTAACAGTTATATAATGATAGTCATTTTTATTGGTGGACTAAAGTGCTCCATCTGGAACAAACAAATAAAAATTATCACATCTAAAAAGACAAACAAAGTAAACTTGTACTTGACATGCACTAAGCAGATTTACACCAACTATTCTGTCCTTTGAAGAAAATTTTATCCTACATTTTGCTTGTATGTAATTTTATGTAGAAAAAGAATAAAGACATGCTAAATCTATACCAAGTAACCCATAATAAGAACACATCCAATCTTATACGGGAGATGATTACATCTTTTACAAAAGTAATGGAAAAAGTGAATGCAAAGGAAACCATAACATGTTTTAAACAAAACCAATTTGTAGAAATTTATTACATATTGATTATTCTTCATCATGATAAAAGGATAAAAGGATAACAGGAGAAAATCGACTATGTCCTGAAATGTTACTTTTTATAGCAGAATGTCATGATCTGTACATATACATGCAGTGAAATAGAATACCAAAGTAAGGAAATATGTCTAATTTCTGCCAGATTTCAAATATTAAATATTTTAATCTATATCCTTATTTTTAATTGTAATAAAATAAAATTTTAAAAATTTCAAAATTTTTATTAACAAAAACTGACAGCAAAATTAAAATACACAGTACTTTCTGTTAATAAAAATTTCAATTAAAAAATCGATCACAATTATTTCTTTTACAATATTTCATAAAAAAGTAGATATTTTTTTTCTGAAATTAATTCAAAATGGATTCAATATCATGTATCAAATAAATAATCAAACAGATAGAAAGAAACAAAATATGTTTCAAATTACTGCAACATTAAGCATACAAAAAACCTACATCCATTTCCCCCCATTTGCATTTAATTAAAGAATTTCCTTGTCATTCTAGATCCAACTTCCCCAATATACATCAGTATTTCGCATACAAATACCATCATATACATGTATATATCTATAATTATAGGGAACATAACTACCGGTGATTAAACCAGTCCTGTGTTGATTATGTTTTTTATCATTTAATGTTTCCCACCTACTCATAATCATAATACATCTGCAGTGTTGTCAGCAACAGAACAACACAATACTGATACTTAACACAAACAATAACTATTGTCCACACAATCATTTATTGACAATCAAATTTGTGTTTAGAATAATTAAAAATCTTCTATTTTAAAAATTGAAAAATCTTATTGTTGCCAATGAAATGTGCATAGAATAATTAAAAATCTTCTATACTACAGGTGTATCTAAAAAATTGAAAATCATGTTAGATCACCTTATCTTATTTGATTGGTGAAGATGTGGATATCACAAGGGGAAAATTGGGTTCCTGTTAACAGATTTAACCCCACCACTTTTTTGTGCCTGTCCCAAGACAACACCTAGACTTACATTGGATTCTGTTCTTGTCAGTTTTGTGATTAGAAGTTTGATGTTTGTCAGGGGATAGTTATCACATTAACTGATTTAACCACACCACTTCTTTGGTGCCTGTCCTAAGACAACTCCTAGACTTACATTAGATTCTGTTCTTGTCACTTTTGTGATTAGAAGTTTGATGTTTGTCAGGGGAATGATCTCAATGATCAGAAAAAACAAGTCAGCCTCTATTTCTATCATTGAATAAAGCTTTGAAATTCTACATCATAGAAAAGGGATGTTTTAAAAAGATAGTTCTTTTCCATTTTATCATGAACTTCCGCGTTGTCGCTGTTTTATGATCTCAAATTTTGGAACTATTTGCAGTAGATCTATATGTGTGTACGACTACACGTTAATCTATTTTTAGATTATTATTATCATTTGACATTTCCATAGAAACATGACTGCAAAATAAAAGGTTTTTATTTTGAACGTATAAAAACATTAAATTTTGTCATTAGAGTGTGTAAGAGTCTTACCAGTTTGAGGGTAAAAAAACTATTTTTAATTGATCAAGGTTTGCTAATTGTCTGCCATGCTGCATGCTCTGTTATTGGTACTGTTTTGGTGTTATATCATTCCTGAAGACGTTGGGTGGTGCAAATTTGAAAAAAACAAAGTTACTTTTGCAGTTCAGTATATAATTTGATGGTATGCAGAATTTTTATTTTGCATCCAATTTTGATGCTTTTTCTTTGCACAGTAGTATGTCGAAGGATTTCCTCCATCTCTTTTGACTTGAAGATAAACTCAACCGAAAGAGGCAAAAAGTAGCAAATTCCTAATTTTTTTTTACTATACCTGATCAACATGTAAAGCTTCAATTTCACAATACCATCTGATTTCAGTTTTTGACCCGTATTTAAAGTGTTTAATTTTGGATTATGAAATTCCATTTGATGGTTAACCATGGACACTAATATATAAATGGATATTAATTTTTATTAATAAAACTTTAAAGTATTGGAAGGTAGATAATATTTAAAGGGACAATTTAGTATTTACTAATATTACAAAAACTCTCTTTACTAACTGGTTTTATAGAATGTTCAAACACATTCACTTTAGAATTGAGAATAAAACGTTACACATTAATAGTAGACAATATAACTAACAAAAACAACAATCAAAGTACTGAGGTACTGTCTAGTCACAGACTTTCTTTTTATAACTTATACACTAGAACAATTCTTATATCAATGAGATAAAAATATTGCGATTTTATTTTACCTTCTTTACTATTAAAATTATTTCAATCTAAAAACTGCCACATATATTTCTTAACTTTCTTATATTAGATTATGCAAATCAGGTACATTGTATGATTTTATATATCTATTAAAGATACAACATTATGTGATAAAGTTTGTCAGTGACTTACGGCAGGTCATTGGTTTTCTCTGGGTCTTCCGGTTTCCTCCATCAGCAAAACTGCATGACCGCCATGATATAACTGAAATATTGCTGAAAGTGGCATTAAACACCATAAATCCAAACCATTTATATTAATAGGATTGATAATATACTAGTACCAGACAATATAGTTTCCAGATGATAACTTTTGTTCTTTTCACTAATAGCACAATATATTCAAATTTCAACCCTAATTTGATGTGATAAATATACACCAACCTTTATTCTGTGCCAAGGATCAATGTGTTTGTTTGATGGTGTTTAACTTCACTTTCAACAATATTTCAGTTATATTGTGGAAGTAAGTTTTATTGGTGGAGGAAACCGGAGGATCCAGAGAAAACTATCGATCTGTGGCAAGTAACTGACAAACTTTATCACATAATGTTGTACACCTCGCCCTGATCGAAATTAGAACTCACAACATTAGTGATGATATGTACTGATTATATAGGTAGTTGTAAATCCAACTACCATACGATCACGGCCACGATGCCCCAAAAATTTTAAAAGTTCAAAAGGATAGTCCACTAAAACAAAAATGTTCGCACAGAAATCATTCTGTCTACAGACAGATCACATTGTCGACAGACCTACATTTTGTATATCATAATACCACCAGAAAATTTTTGTAATATTTCACCAACATTTTTTTATTCCCAAATAAATTAAATGAGAAACATGTAGAAAATAAACAAAAATATATATTTAAAAAAACAAAAAACAAATACCTTTTTTTTCTTGCACATAATCATCAAAAATAGCCTAACTGTTTGCTTACAAGACGTGATTATGATATAAAGCTTAAAGGTTTTATATGTAACAATATTGATGTACGGGTCACAGATTTAATAGTACTATTTGTTACAAAATTAAATGAGCTGTGATATCCATATGAACTACGACGACCTCTAACATTAAGATCAATTTATTATTCATTTAAAGCTTAAGAAATTTTAACTGTCTGCATGTCTATGTTTTTCCCCTTATTACTATCTGTAAAATACAGAATATAAATGCTTTATCAAGACCTTAATCACACAATCAGCGTTGCTGACGTCACAGTATCAGATACCAAGGTTAAATCTTGATGACCCAAATAATCCCCCTATTCAAAAATTTGCTTGGTTAACATAAGACAAATTTAGATATAGGTATTTATACTTATATATATTATATATAAATATCAGTGTAAAATTATTTAAAATACTCTATGCAAACAGAAATAAAATTGTAAAGCCCTAACGTTGATTTAAAAGGCCACGTTCACCTGTACCTCGATCATAGCTAATCTAATATAAAGTCTGGTACCTGTACATTATCTATTTACAATATTGTTAAAAAATTCTTGAATTTCATTTTATAACCAACATCTCTCCATTATCATTATTCTCTGTACAATATTACCAAAATAAGAGGCTCACCTGGTTATTTGTTCACTCAAGTCTAGATTTTGAGAAAAATTAATTTCTATAAATTTTAACGTTAAGCTATAACCCATTGATATAGGACTTGAAAAAGAAATTTTGGGCGTTGATCCCTTTTTGTGCTCAATTATCTCTGAAACAGTAAACGCTACAAAAAAATATGTTTGAAGACTTCAGACAGGACTTGCTCACATCTCCAAACATGCATCAATTAATAGGACTGAGTCAACCAGGAAATATACAAAAGTTGGAATTCATATATTTTAAAATCTAATTGTTCCACATCACAGCTATTTTTCTTATGGTTCCATCAGTGTGACGTTGCAATGTACCGGTACCATTCCAACAAATAATAGGACTGAGTACCTTCCAGGATATTTACCAGTTGGAATTCAATATATTTTGAAATCTGATTGATCCTATTTACAACTATTGTTCCTCTAACTTCAGAAACTTGCAGTTGCTTGGTGTTTTTCCAAAAAAATTATAAGCCTGAGAAACTTCTAGGATATTTACCAAAGTTGAAATTCAAATATTCTGAAATCTGAATGTCCTTGTGTCAAGGTTATTGTTCTTCTTGTTCCAGAAATGAATGGTTGTTAGGTACTTATCCAAAAATTAGTAAGTCTGAGTTTTCAAGGATATTTAGGGAAGTTAGAATTCATATATTTAGAATTGAAGGATATACATTTGTATCCCTAACAAAAAGGGTCCAAACAAATTTCCATTTTCTTATAAAAATTATATTTTTATTTTCTTGAAATTCCAACTGACAATACAATTTTTTAGAGAATCATATAGCAAATATTTCTACAAAATAATTAACACTTCTAACCCATACTAGCCACGATATAACTGAAATATTGTTGAAAGTGGCATTAAACACCATCAAACAAACAAAAACTTCTATCACATGTGTGATTTCAAAAAAGAAGATTTTTGAAATTTCAGCCAATCAGACAGCATGATCAGTACTATCAGCCATGTTGGATTTCCAACTTAAACAAAAATCAAAGAAAATGTTGAGGACTACAAATATAACATTTATATCAAGTTTGGTTCCATTTGGGCCAGTGGTTTGTGAAAAATAAATTGCAATGTTAAGATCTAATGTCCAGGTGAGCTAAAAGGTCAGACATTAGAAGCATTGACAAGTAGACACTAGCATGCTGGAAGTTTCCATGGATTGTCCTTATAAGTATTATGACATGTATCGGTTGAAAATTATACAATTACCACTAATTATGCAAGACCTACATATTCATTAAACTGTGTTTGTGACATTTATTTTCATGACATATTCTACTGATGACAGGTGAAGTTTTCACGAAATAAGTAAAAAAAAAGGTTACTTTATATTTTCAAAACGGTCTATTTGGTATCTATTTATATTTTGAATGTTAAAATATTTAGGGAGAAAAAAATAACTCAAATAGTAGTGACCTTTTCTATCGGTGCTTCCCAAAAAAACTATTACTTTAGTAATAATTGTTGACACTGTCGTTGCCAGTGGTAACAGAAATGTATACTTAATTGGTCAGAATGTCATTATTCCAACTTGACCTATTATTTTATATCATTATGCTAAAATGTGAGAACATGTCAGTTACAGAAAGGATAATATTGTTAACTGTTAAAATATCAGACTAGAGGCTCATTTGAAACTATATTTCTGACCTGGTTATTCATACAGAATGTTTGTGTTCAAAGAAGTCTAGATTTTGAGAAATAGTTTTAGTCATTTTCACATAGGGTCCTTTGTTAACTTTTAATCCATTAGATGACTTAAAATGCATTATTCCCTCTTAGACCCTCATATCTCTAAAACAGTTAAAGCTACAACAAATCTGTTGCAACACTCTAAAGTGCAATTTTTCTTAGGAATTCAGTGGAAAAAGCTGCATATAAATAAGACGCCATTTTGATATTTTGACTCCCTTTGACTCATTTTTAATACTGGAAACCAATAGAGCTAGGTCGTAACTATTGAAAAAAAACATGAAGGAAGTTTCATTAAAAAAAAATAGAGAAAAAAAATAAAAGGCAACGCAAGGTGCAGCATGTTACAACCATGGCAAGTCAACAAGAGCTTCCTCCCGTATTAATAATCAGTTTTACTTCAATCAAGTCAACTCAAAACTCATAGCTTATAGAGAGCAAATCCACTGGATTACTACCTTAAACCTTTGTCACAATCATTTCAAAGAAATACAACACATAAAAATTGGAGGGAAAATAAAAATTGTGGATGAATTTCAAAATATGCAAAATTTCAGATTCCAGAGTCCTTTTTTGTCCCTTTTCCAAAAAACAAACTGCTCATTTCCTTTAATAACCCATAAATACTAGTAACTAATTCAAATATTTATTAAAATTGACTAAGAAATATGAAAGGTACAATTTTAGTATTTGGCGCTTTATGGCCTCTTTAGTTCATCTCATAACCCATAAGAGATAGAGGAAATCTGTCAACAAACTACCACAAGGTCTGAATACAATCAATTCAAAGTAAAATCCACATCAAAATTGGATGAAAAATAAAAATGAAAATTTTTTGGAATTCCGGCCTTTACAGCCCCTTTCGGTCGAGTCTATCTTAGAAATCGTTAAAGATAGAAAAAAATCCACCAACATACAACCAAACAGCTTTCAATACATTACAATCAATTCACAGAAAAAAATCCATCAATATTGGATTTCCAATAAAAATTCTATATACCTTCCAAATATGCAAAATTTCAAATTTGCATCCCTTTTTTTTGGGATTTCCAATACAAAATTAAGCTGGGTAAAAGACCATCCAATGAGGATTCCTACCAAGTCTAGTGCCAACTAGAGTAGAAAGATAAGTGTAAATCTTACAGATGATGACAAAAATATGTGATGGCAATATCTTATATGACTCTTTGGGTCAGGTGAGCTAAAAACCTCATAAAAACACATACTGTAAATTCAGAAATTATTGCGAAAAATGCGACTGACGTGAAATCGCAATAATTAAACCTCGCATTGCGGAATCATAAGTATCCATTTGTACTGGAGGACTTCATGCTTCGCAATAATAAAAATTGTAATCTGTGAAAATTTTCGAAGATCGCAATAATTTCTGAATTTACGATAAATTATTTATATCCTTATAAATGGAAACGCCTCGTTTGGTTCATTTGGGACTCTTTTTTTCAGTGGTAGTTTTTCGATCGGAGAAAGAAGCATAAATTTTGTAGAGGACAATCCTATAAACACATTTCTACCAAGTTGGGTACTAAGCAGTCCAGAGGTTTCAGAGAAGATTGAATTGTAAAAGTTTACATACAATGATGACTATAATGACACGGACTACACCGACGGACATAAAGTGATGTCAATACTTCAAATGACCCTTTGGGTGACTATAATGACACGGACTACACCGACGGACATAAAGTGATGTCAATACGTCAAATGACCCTTTGGGTCAGGTGAAATAACAAAGGAAATGGATATTACCATTACATTACCAAAAAAAATTTTTGCAGCTGAAAACCAAAATTTACATGATTAATGTTCCTACCTTAATTCTTCTCTGATCACCAAGTTAAGAAAATGAATTTAAGATGACTAAACTGAGAAATAAAACTACAGTTTTCAAATAGATCATGTTTAATCCAAGTTCAGGAAATTGGTCCAGATATCAGCATAACAAAGTCTAATTTTAGTCTGTAGAATAATCTCTTGCCATCTGCTTAAATATTCTAACAGTCAATAAAACGGTTGTAGAAAGTTTTTCTTTTTCATATGTTGCTGTTTGCAGTAATTTGAAACTATGGGAGAAAATCACTATTGTTACCTTGTAATACAATGTCAATTAAGGCTTTGAAGTTTGGCATGTTTTATTCATGATGGCTAAATTGATTTTTAATTTCAATCCAATAAACATTAAAAAAAATTCAAGATTCTTTGCAGCATTGTAAATATTTACTCCAGGAAGGTTACCATATATGTCAATAATAGTAATCAACCATTTATATACAACCTTTCTTTTAAATAGTGTGTGAAACTTAAATAAAACCTTCCATTTCTCTTAAATTTCAGGATAAATTATTTTCATCTTGTAAACAAATTAAAAATGTCTGCTAGCACTTGCCATTATAAAATGTTCTTGTTACTATGGCATGTCAATTAAAAAGACAGACACATCTTTGATATCTTGTATCTGTGTGCATCATAATTATCAGGTACTGTAATTATCTTTTATTTCATGTTTATATGCATTTTTCACCTGAAAGAATAATATCCCATTGAAATATTATATAATTGATTGAATGATGTTTTTTTGTCAAATTAGTGGTATTCATTTATATAATCATGATACTACAATATTATATTGATAAATATGTATTATACTGTAACCACATGAATGCTAAAAATTGTTAAATTTACACACAAAAAGGAAACAGAGGACATTTTGGTTGAATTTCTTATAGATCATCTACAACACTGTCCATGCCTAACCAGTGCCCATTCCATTGCTCTTCACTCTGCATAAGATGCAGGGTACCAGGAGAATTTATGTGTATAGTAGACAAATAAAGCAAAGGTTTATATGTACACATCTATATAGGCAGTAAATGTACTGATTGTAGTATATATAGATTTCACAATGAATGTAAGTTGTGTATAACTCGTTATCAAATCCATCAAATACACAAGCTCTGGCGAGTTCATTTTTATTTGATGTTTAATTACGAGATTTGGTTAGGGTTATGGTGTTTAACATCACTTTCAGCAATATTTCGGCTATATCGCCATGGTCAGTTTTATTGGTGGAGGAAACCGAAGTACCAAGAGAAAACAACATAATGTTGTATCAAGTACACCTCACATGAGAGGGATTAAAACTCACAACTTTAGTGGTGTTATGCACTGATTGCATAGGTAGTTATAAATCCAACTACCATCTGATCACGACCACGATAAGATTTGAAAACCAACAATAAATAATTCACAAAAATTGTAAAATTGTTTTCTATGATGATTTATATATTAAACTATCACTGACACAATAAAATATGCATAGTAATATATGCACTGATCAGTAGCTAAACGAAACAACAATCGTGGATGCTGCACTCGATATGCATATTGAATAGCAAAATATATAAATTGAAAGTAAAATATAGTTATAGTTATGTAGAAACATCAACTTCATGGATTTTTTTTCAGCACATATACATTTCCAAGTTGTGTGGCTCGGCACAGACTGAAAGACACCAAACAAACATGTTTCAACTTTGTAATTGCCATTGAACCAAATGACCAATGAAAACCCCTAAATTTTTTTATTTATTTTGGCAAATATGTTATCTCATCAAACAGTAGCATTCTTGCTATCGTTAGAGAAAGAATATGAAATCTCATGTGATATCTTAAAAATGAAATCTCATGTGATATCTTAACTATGAAATCTCACATGATATCCTAAATATGAAATCTCACATATCTTAAATATGAAATCGCATGTGATATCTTAGATAGGAAATCTCATGTGATATCTTAAATATGAAATCTCATGTGATATCTTAAATATGACATCTCATGTGATATCTTAAATATGAAATCTCATGTGATATCTTAAATATGAAATCTCACATGATATCTTAAATCTGAAATCTCATGTGTTATCTTAAATATAAAATTTCATGTGATATCTTAAAACAATGATTCATCTGAGAAGCTGATAACAATGACCAATCATAAGAGAAATCATTATAACCATTCCATGTAGTGGGGAAGGTTGACCTAATTTTAATGCATCTAAACTTATTACAGTAAGAAGATTTGCATACATGCAGTTTAGTATTATTAATATTGACAATATCATATTTTAACATAAAGTTATCCAAGGAAACTATTTATGATAACAAAGCCCTACTTTATTTCATAAAATGATGATGAAGTTAATTTGTGATGAAGATATATATACTACAATGAATAATTGGTTATCTGAAACTAATATACTGGATAAAGCTTTAAAGTAAGACCCAATTTATCATAATCTTATATCAAATTTCAAGTAGATCAGGAATAACTACAGTCACTTATTGCTCAACAGTAATTACATACATTGATTGTTCAAGAGTTACTATAACCACCGATTGTTTCTCAGTAAACAGAGCCTACGATTGTTCAAGAGTAAGTACAGCATATAATTGCTCAAGAGTAACTACAGCTACTATTTGTTCAAGAGTAACTACAGCCACTAATTGTTTAAGAGTAACTAAAGCCACTGTTTGCTTAAGAGTAACTACAGCCACTGTTTGCTTAAGAATAACTACATCCACTGTTTGCTTAAGAGTAACTACAGCCACTGTTTGCTTAAAGGAATACTCCAGTCAGTTGAAAAGTTGTTTTAATTCAATTCATTATCACTTTTTATTCATAAATAACTTATTATTTTAAAAAAAGTACCTTTATTAACATTAATATACCCAATTAAAAATGTGAATATTTGGAATTTCCTTATCGTAGTGTAAGCGGCCATAACACCTATTCATGTGACGTCACAGGACCGTATCATGTTAGTTGAATAAATAACATGTATCTGACTCTTCCCAACATCGTGCCCGTTTGGTTATGTTTTAATATAAGATCAACTGCAATACAATGTTTATAATTGTATATCGTTCTAATTTATTTTCTTAATATTCCCATCCAATGTTACATTTTCATAAAACAATGAGTTTATTTGTATCGGGAGGGGGGAGGGTCTACGTATAATTTCATCTTAGAGAATTTCATGTTTTACGTGATTGGCAGTATAGTTTAAATAACTGTCAGTTTTAACTCATTTTATGCGTACACATGCTTTTTTTTTCTTTTTTTTTTTCCCCAATGCTGTCGTACTTTCCCGTGTTTTTCGAGGTCACTGGTCGATGTGTTGACAAGGGTAATTACACAAAAAAATTCTTCTCACATATTCCCTTTTAATTTCGTTAGTGCAATAAAATGCTTAACATGAAGTCATAATGATTTTGTAAATATCAAAAGATAAATATACGTCGTTATTTTACGATTTACTTAATTTTTAATGATAAAATTGCAACTGATCAATGCTGATATAATATACGATACCGGCACTAATACGTCACAGCTCTTTCAGAAGAGCTTTAATTTTAGGTATAATCCGAGAATGGATTATGTCCCTTGTCTTCTCAAATTGTAGAGTGTTGAAAAATGGCGACCCCCATTGTTTGGTGCAACAGGCAACTTCAATCACTAAATTCTATCTTACGGTATATTATTTTTAACATTCATTAACACAAATGTCTTTTAGTTAATGTCATTTAAATATTCATGCTAACTTGTTAAGACCATGGAGTTTTCCTTTAAGAATAACTACAGCCACTGTTTGCTTAAGAGTAACTACAGCCACTGTTTGCTTAAGAGTAACTACAGCCAATGTTTGCTTAAGAGTAACTACAGCCACTGTTTGTTCAAAAGTAACCAGTCATTGATTGATCAAGAGTATCTTCATACATTGATTGTTTAAGAGTAACTACATTTTCTGATTGTTAAATAGTAACTACATTATCTGATTGTTCAAGAGTAACTACATTTTCTGATTGTTCAAGAGTAACTACATTATCTGATTGTTCAAGAGTAAACTACATTTTCTGATTGTTCAAGAGTAACTACATTATCTGATTGTTTAAGAGTAACTACATTTTCTGATTGTTCAAGAGTAACTACATTTTCTGATTGTTTAAGAGTAACTACATTATCTGATTGTTCAAGAGTAACTACATTTTCTGATTGTTCAAGAGTAACTACATTTTCTGATTGTTCAAGAGTAACATTTTCTGATTCGTCAAGAGTAAGTACATTTTCTGATTGTTCAAGAGTAAGTACATTTTCTGATTGTTCAAGAGTAACTACATTATCTGATTGTTTAAGAGTAACTACATTTTCTGATTGTTCAAGAGTAACTACATTATCTGATTGTTTAAGAGTAACTACATTATCTGATTGTTCAAGAGTAACTACATTTTCTGATTGTTCAAGAGTAACTACATTTTCTGATTGTTCAAGAGTAACATTTTCTGATTGTTCAAGAGTAAGTACATTTTCTGATTGTTCAAGAGTAAGTACATTTTCTGATTGTTCAAGAGTAACTACATTTTCTGATTGTTCAAGAGTAACTACATTTTCTGATTGTTCAAGATCGATCATAATTTACTATATCAATTTCAGTCTGGTTTTAGAAGCTCGTATTCAACTGATACTTGTCTTATACATTTATTTGATCATATTAAAAAACAAACATCAAAAGGATTATTTACAGGCATGGTTATGATAGACTTACAAAAAGCATTTGACACAGTGGACCATCGAATATTATGCCACAAATTAAGATCTATGGGAGTACAAGAAGTCAAATGGTTTGAATCGTATTTAACTGGAAGAAAACAACTTGTAAATGTAAATGGGACAGAATCTGAACTCCTTAATATTACTTGTGGAGTTCCTCAGGGAAGCATTTTAGGCCCTTTGCTTTTCCTGTGTTATGTTAACGACATGTCTATCAGTATTCAATCAGACTGCAAACTCTTGCTTTATGCCGACGACAGCACTATAATATTTTCTCATAAAGACCCCGATGTTATCTCCCACAAATTAGGAAAGGAACTAGAATCTTGTAGCAGCTGGCTCGTTGACAATAAGTTGTCTTTACACTTAGGCAAAACAGAATGTATTATTTTTGGACCGAAACGTAAATTGAAGAAAGTAACAAATTTTCAAATCCAGTGTAACA
>MJUT01054896.1:266043-282246 GCA_002080005.1 Gigantidas platifrons
TGACCTAGTGTATGTACTTAAGTAAATCAGTGGCCTAGTGTATGTACTTAAGTACATCAGTGATCTTGTGTAGGTACTTAAGTAAATCAGTGATCTAGTGTACATACTTAAGTAAATCAGTGCCCTAGTGTAGGTACTTTAGTAAATCAGTGACCTAGTGTATGTACTTTATTAAATCAGTGAACTAGTGTATGTACTTTATTAAATCAGTGAACTAGTGTATGTACTTTATTAAATCAGTGAACTAATGTATGTACTTTATTAAATCAGTGAACTAGTATATGTACTTTAGTAATTCAGTGACCTAGTGTATGTACTTTAGTAATTCAGTGACCTAGTGTATGTACTTTATTAAATCAGTGAACTAGTGTATGTACTTTATTAAATCAGTGACCTAGTGTATGTACTTTAGTAATTCAGTGAACTAATGTATGTACTTTATTAAATCAGTGAACTAGTGTATGTACTTTATTAATTCAGTGAACTAGTGTATGTACTTTAGTAAATCAGTGAACTAGTGTATGTACTTTATTAAATCAGTGAACTAGTGTATGTACTTTATTAATTCAGTGAACTAGTGTATGTACTTTATTAAATCAGTGAACTAGTGTATGTACTTTATTAATTCAGTGAACTAGTGTATGTACTTTATTAATTCAGTGAACTAGTGTAGGTACTTAATAATAAACAGATCAGTTGAGATCAAGCTGTTACTGTTATATCATTCACATCACTTCAAGGTTAAGGTCTTATAGTAATGAACATTTTTGAGCTTGTACTTGAAAACCAGCCAATCAGAACAATCAATTCAGTATATACTAAAACCAGCCAATCAGAACAATCAATTCAGAATATACTAAAACCAGCCAATCAGAACAATCAATTCAGTATATATTAAAACCAGCCAATCAGAACAATCAATTCAGAATATACTAAAACCAGCCAATCAGAACAATCAATTCAGAATATATGAAAACCAGCCAGTCAGAACAATCAATTCAGTACTAAATTTAAGTAAGATTTAATTTGTATATCAAAACAATGATTCATGTCATCTTCACCAGTACAGTCTATGTTAATCTTTACACCCCAGGACTGGATTCTATAGACTCTAAATTTTCATTTGTACCAGAAAAAGTCTGCATATCATAAGGATGTTTCATTCCAAATACACCCCTTAGAACCTGGAGTTTACATTTGTACAAGACAGTATGGAGAGTGACTAGTAAGCTGTAAAAACTAGTTCTCAATCCAATTGCATAGATATTGACAATAAAATCATTGTAAAGTACAAGACTGAATCTCCATTTCATCAGAATAAATCATGCCAATTTGCTAAATATAATGGTGGTGTTCTTTTCTGTCTGAACAAATTAAAACGATGATTGATTTCTAAACTTTAGCAGTATTTTAAGAAACAGCTTTAGAAATCATGCTAGAATCAAAGAAGTCAACTCGAGGACACAGACTACCCTGGACAGATTTTGATTGAAAAAGAAATCACAGCATAGTTTCATCAAAATCGAAAAAATATCCATTTGTTTTCGTTTACCTATAAAAAAAGGTGACAACTGGATGAGTTTGACTATACATGTTTACCAGTGTCAGAGCTCTAACTGGATGAGTTTGACTATACATGTTTACCAGTGTCAGAGCTGTAACTGGATGAGTTTGACTATACATGTTTACCAGTGTCAGAGCTGTAACTGGATGAGTTTGACTATGCATGTTTACCAGTGTCAGAGCTGTAACTGGATGAGTTTGACTATACATGTTTACCAGTGTCAGAGCTGTAACTGCTTTCAGAATACTTCCACACTCAACACACTATATTCCAAATAAACAAACCTATAAAATAACTGTTTTATTTCCACTAAAACACTGATTTGATATACGTAGATATGCAATGTATGATGTATTAAATGACACGTCATTTTATACCGTATATAAATAATATTATGTATCAGTCTTACATTAACACACTTCCCTGAAGCCTGGTACAAGTAAAACTGGATTCAGACAGGTGAAAATTATGAAAGGATTTGTTGGAATAAATAGAAAATTTAATTTTTTCTAAATTTGGATTTCGGGCAAGCAGGTGAAAAAATTAAGTCAAAGACTGACGTAGCTTCAACACATTTTCAAAAGAACCATTTTGATGAACCATGTATGCCTTCTACTTCTATCAAATACTAACATCCTTCGACATGCTAAAGATTATGTCAGAGGTTGCACATGACAATTAAAAAGGATTAAGACTATTTCCAGGTTACATAAATTAGTATTTGATAGCATGAATGTTTCATTCGAGCGACACAGAACTATGTACTGTGGCAGTCGGTTCCGGTCAGTCTTATCGTATGAAGGAAAAGCAATTATTGTCTTTGTTGAGGAGGGAGGGATAATGAATGACAAGGAGTGCATGTTCGGTTGAAACAGTTAAATGTACATCTGTGTTTAAGTATTTTCATGTTTTCTTTCATTATTTCACATTTTGTTCCATGTTTAGAATAAACACCAGCTGAAAATATAAGGCCATTTTGTCAATTTGAAATTTCATATTCATAATAAACAATATTTTGATGAACATTTCTTTACAAATTATACTTTCTTCAAATGAATAAATAAAACTGAATTTCTACAATGTTTGTCTATTATAAAAAGAAATTTAACATTAGCTCTCAATGTTACAAAGATACTATAAAATCACTTGAGACTTCTCAGAATCAACAATATTTAACTTTATATAAAGAACTATAGATTTTTTTTACCTTCATTCTATGATGCTTAGCAGTGTATACATATGAAAAATGTATGGACTATTATCTCAAATATCAATTTTATATTGCTGATTAAAGGGTCAGTCAATGACAGGGCAACTTTTTGTTATTTTTCTTTTTTGTCAACACTTTGTTAATTTCCTGATTTACAGCAGGAGATATTATGAAAACACTTGTTGCTATGCATTAGTATGTAATTAAATGAGCAAGTTTCCATCAAACATCGTTATTACATATCTAAATATACAGAGAAACCTCGTTAACTTGACATTGGACAACACATTTACTTGCATAACTTAAAGATATGTTTGATTCACTCTTTGAATTTAAGTTACCTCCTATTTTTAAATAAGAAGCAAGGGAGGTTGAGGTTTAGGTCATTAACAGTACCTTCTGACCAAAGGCTGAACAACACTGACAATGGTTCCATCCAAATTACCCACCCCAAGTGTTGTTCAAGCCCAATGACCACCTCAAGTGTTACTTGAGCTAAATTACCCACCTCAAGTGTTGTTCAAGCCCAATTACCCACTTCAAGTGTTATTTATGCTCAATTACCCACCTTAAGTGTTGTTCAAGCCCAATTACCTATTTCAAGTGTTATTTATGCTCAATTACCCACCTCAAGTGTTGTTCAAGCCCAAATACCCACTTCAAGTATTATTTGAGATCAATTGCCCATTTCAAGTGTTGTTCAAGCTAAATGACCACTTAAGTGTTATTTGAGCTCAGTTACCCACTTCAAGTGTTACTTAAGCTCAATTGCCCACCTCAAGTGTTGTTCAAGCCCATGACCAGGGGTTTCACTGGTCAGATGCCTACCCATCACCAGGGGTTTCACTGGTCACAGATACCTACCCATGGCCAGGGGTTTCACTGGTCACAGACACCTATCCATGACCAGGGGTTTCACTGGTCACAGATACCTGCCCATGGCCAGGGGATTCACTGGTCACAGATACCTGTCCATGGACAGGGGTTTCACTGGTCACAGATACCTATCCATGGCCAGGGGTTTCACTGGTCAGATACCTACTCATGACCAGGGGCTTCACTGGTCACAGATACCCACACATGACCAAGGGTTTCACTGGTCACAGATACCTACCCATGACCGGGGTTTCACTGGTCACAGATACTGACCCATGGCCAGGGGTTTCACTGGTCGGATCATTATATATTTTCAGCCTTTCCTCCCCTATTAAGGCTGGTAGTCACAGTATATCTATAGTATATCTATAAAATTGTTAAAGTGTTAACCAATCTTGATGTAGAAATTCAGTTTAGTTAAGTCCAGATAACTCCAACATCATTGGTACCTTCAAATTCCCTATAACAACATTGAATCATTTCCCTTATGTTCTGCTTCAACCAGTGAGAATTAGCTATAAGAATCAGTAAACTTAATTTTCAGCAAACAGACTTAAATTTTTAACAAATTCATTAGAGAAAATCAGATGATAATAACTTAAATCCCATTTCTACATTATATATTCATTAAGAGGTTATAAAGCATAAACTGTGCTCAATGATGTTGATAACAAATTTGGAAGTGACGTCAAAGAAATGATAAATTTAGATGAATACCTCAAGACAAGTACAGGGGTCAACCACTGTAACATTATTTAAAGTTTGAGAGGTCATGATATGATTTTAGAAACAGCTAACCCTGCTGATATGAGTTTATGGAAACATGATAATCCCCTATACAGATTATTACCTTAGGATAGATGCATGAATAAGAAGATTGTTAAAAATGTGATCATTTATTGACAAAAGAGAATGATTTATGACAAATTTGTTTGTTTTCCTATTAGATAATAATTTAAAGAATTATCAGGTTACAATAGGGAAAGGTTGATGATGAACCATAGTGGGTGTCTAGATCCTTGCATGTTACAGGCTCCTGTTGTAGAATAAAAAAAAAGAGTGGGTGCATTGTATCCACTGAAAAGGTTAATTTCAACAACTTGGGCAACAACTTTTCCCTACTAATATTTTCTAACATTTTTAGATATTGTTGAACTTGATCTTGTTCATAATAATATTATGTAAAAAAAAAGGGGGGGGTGTGTGTCGTTGTGGTAGTGATCGTATAGTAGTTTAGTAGTTGGAAGTATAACTATCTATGCAATCGGTGCCTATCACCACCAACATTGTGACTTCGAATCCCGCTCAAGCGAGGTGTACTCGTCATTACAACAATATGTGATAAAGTTGTCAGTGGCTTGCGGCAAGTCGGTAGTTTTTTCAGGGTACTCCGATTTCCTCCACCAATAAAATTGACCGCCACAATATAGCTGAAATATTGTTGGAAGTGGCATTAAACACCATAACCCTTAATGATATGTATGAAATATTAACACTGGACAGCCAACAACCAACCAATCACTTATTACAACATAATGTTAGAGCATGGTAAATCAATCACTTATTACAACATAATGTTAGAGCATGGTACATGTACTGTGAAACAATAGTTCTGACAAATAAACATGGATAGTACAATAGCAAGGTCAATGAATTCTCATAGTTAACTGACTACTGGCTAAGATGGTAAAAGACCATTACTCTAAGGACATAAGAACCATTTGATTATCACGCTAAATCACGTTTCTTCAAATTTTGTAATAAGTAATTGTCCTAACAGTACAAATACTATTCATATTTATTGTGTACAGTCATTTTATCATAATATAATTGTACCGGTTGGGAGTAAATTAATTAAAATTCTACTAATTCAATTTCCATTGTTATGGTGCCTATATATAGTTTGGCTTATGGTGTTTAACACCACTGTATGATCACAGGTTAGGTTTATGGTGTTTAACACCACTTTCAACAATATTTCAGTTATATTGTGGCCCTAAATACGATTTTTTTTATTTGATTTTTGATTTCAGCTATATCATGGTGACCAGTTTTAGTGGTGGAGGAAGCCGTAGTACACGGAGAGAACCACCGATTCTGGGCAAGCAACTGGTGAACTTTATCACTTGCGGCTGCGAGTTGAGTGCACCCTTTTTTGTAATTTACAAAGCTGGGTGCGAACCCATGCCGTATTGGTGATAGGCTTGTATGAGCTGTTAGGTAATCCAACTACCTAACTCATTGAGCCACACGCATCCCCCTAAATATGATTACTAGTGAAAAATAGTACAACTAAAATGGAATATGTATTTTCAATTTGAGCTCATTTTGACTAAAAATTAAACTGTTATTGCCAATTAAAATTAATTCTCTTGTGTAGTTATGGCAATCTATTTAAAATTCTATTTCTAATTGAAACATACTGAAATGCTATTCTTAGGATTGACGTAAATAAATGCCAACCAGTTTTTTCTTAATCCATTTCCAGGGTTTAAACCCTAAAAAAATAAGATTTTAACAGAATCCAATCAATACAAGGAAGATTTTGTATTTTCAATAACTAATTATGAGCCTATAGAATTAATCAATATAAAACTGCCTTCCTCAATGAATTCTGGACTAAAGAATCTTTTTATAATAGATACTTCTTATAATTTCTACCATCCATCCGAGTGAGTTGTGTTGAATCAAAACCTTAACCTCTCATCAACCAGTAAAATATCATTATCTAGAGTGAAACATGTCTAAACGAAACCCTAAATTATAAATTAAACCAGAATCCTGTAAAAACCAAACTGTTAAAAAAAAAAGTTCCAATGTAGGAAATGTTTGTAAATTGAACACGTATAAACTGAACACTTGCCTATTGTGAACACACAAGTTGGTCCCAGTGAGGTTCAGTTGAGACAGGTTTCATAGTACTAAAAAAGGGGCCAAATAAACTTAAGGATCAAACTTCAAATAAGCCTTTTCTTGTACCTGATTTGTGTAGAGCAAATGATAAGAAATGACAACTGTATAAGTACTAATGACAACTGTATAAGTACTAATGTGATAGAGAACACCCTTTAGAACCATTAGAACTACGATTGTCTTTTTTGTTTTACATTACAGGATAAACACAAAGTTCTATGCTTCTATAATGCTTAATGCCACTTTCAACAATATTCCAGTTATATTGTGGCGGTCCGTTTTGTTGGTGGAGGAAACCGGAGGACCTGGAGAAAACCACCGACCTGTTGCAAATAACTGACAAACTTTATCACATAATGTTGTACTGTATAACCTCACCCTGATCTTACATCAGTGGTGATAAGCACTGATTGCATAGGTAGTTGTAAATCCAACTACCATACGATCATGGCCATGATGGCCCCTAAACAAGATACATTGTAACAACAAACGTACAATGTAGGTAAACAAAATTATTTTCACTTACATGCCAGAAAAGCTTGACAATGGCTTGATCTAAAGCCAGAACAAAATAAATTATATATTTTCAGACAATATACATATATATTGTTCATTTATTTTGCAGTTTTTATTGTAATATGGTAGAGGCCAGAACAATGGTCTATGGTAGCTTTGTCCTAAAAACTTGACACAATGGTCAATGAAGATATAATCACTGAAAACTATCTTTTATGGAATACAGTGTGTCAAGCACTTTTTGGCTTCAAAAAATTAGGAAATCAGGAGGGTTTTTAGTTAAAAATCAGGAGATTATCATGAATTTTTTTTATATAAAAAGTGACAAAACCATACAAAAAAACAAAAAAATAGCCACCATCCTCCCCTCTATGTAAGAGCTTTCATGCCATAATATATAAATTTAAGCATGGTGTTTTTGATTCCAGATGAAGGTCACGATCAGAATGTCAGAATGTAATTGGCAGGCTAAAAGGTCTTACTTAGGCCATTTTCCTCACCTCCTTTTATTGATAAGATGCTTTACACTAAAATAATAAACATATTATTATGTTATTTTTTTTTTTGGTGGGGAAAAAGTTCAAAATCAGGAGTTATCAGCAGTTTATCTAACAAATTCAGGAAAAAATCAGGAACAGCTCAAAATCAGGAAAATTCAGGAAAAATAAGGAAAATCAGGAGTCGCTTGACAGACTGAGAATACAATATATACTTGTACATTGTTGTGTGTCATCCAATGACAAACTAAATATTTGTAGCTCATTTCCTTGAATATAATTACATGTCTAGAAATATACATTGTATCCATAATTTGGTTAATAAGTTCATAAAAATATGTCTATGTATAAAATTAGAAAAGACTGAATAGAAATAAATTGTTTTGCCATCAAATAAAACATCAAGTTGCATATAAATTTTGCATCAAATTTCCTTAAGATAAGAACAAAAGTTCATGGTATCCTGATACTTTTGTCTTTTACTGAAATACTATCTACATTAATAAACTGATACGTGTAACTGTAAGCCTCTCACATTCTATATATAACTGTGTAATTATGCTATATAATACTTAATAATATCACTTTTAATAAGAATAGTTACACGATTACATGTCAACATGACAGTACCGGTAATCAAGAAAAATAAAACCTCCACCTACGGAGCACGACAAGAACCACACACCAACATAATGACATCTAGGGGGCTGTCGTGGCATTCTTTGCCTTAATTTTTTCACCTAATTGCCCGAAAGTCAAACTTAGAAGAAAATTATATTTATTCAAACAAAGTCTTTCATAATTTTCACTTGTCTGAATCCTGTTTTACCTGTCCCGGGCTTCGGGTAAGTGGGTTAGAGCAAAGATTGTCATGGTCATGATCGTATGGTAGTTGGATTTATAACTGCCTGTGCAATCAGTGCCTATCACCACTAACGTGAGTTCGAATCCCACTCAGGGCGAGTTGTATTAGATACAACATTATGTGATAAAGTTTGTCAGTGATTTTCTCCAAGGAATTCCGGTTTCCTCCACCAATAAAACTGACTGCCATGATATAACTGAAAGTGGCATTAAACACTATAACTCTAACCCATAAAGACATCTCATCAGAAATTTCCAACTACAAAGTACCGGGATATATCAAATTGACAGCATATCATAATAAAGAGCTTCTGATGAACATCAAATTGCTTGTACCTATATATTATATGGAAACATCCTATTGGTCCCTTTGGGTCAATTTTTTTCTGTGGTGGATTTCCAGATGAAAAAAAAACTTTGTAGAGGGCTATCAAATGAACATTACTTTCCAAATTTGGTTCCAACTGTCCCAGTGGTTTAAGAAAAGAAAATAAAAATGTGAAAGTTTATGGATGGAGATGATGACAGCGACTGCGACAAAGTGATGAGAATACCCCTACATGATACTTTGGGTCATGCCGGCTAACAAATATCCAGAAAATAGGGACTACCTGAACAATCACTCTTGACTGCCACTGGAAAATGATGGAGATTTAGGAAGGGGCAAAATTGTTTTTATGTGCAAGGAGCATGGCACTCTCTAAATACAGCACATACTATGGTCCATACTTCAGCTTTCAGTGTTATATCATATAAAAAGTTCATGAATACAACAGATTACCATGACTACACATCACACAAATATTCAAAATATAAATACAACAGATTACCATGGCAACACATTCCATAAAAAGGCTATGGAACATGATAAATATGGAGCATGATAAAAACCATAATACTTTGACTTAAATGTTTACAAAATTAGAATGGTAGATTGTATCTTTTTATGCTACAATGAACATTGGCCCCTTCTGACCTTATTACATCACATATATAAGCAGTGCCCATGGTTGGTGGTTCTCTCTGGTACTCCGGCTTCTTCCACCACTAAAACTGGTCGCCATGATATAGCTGAAATATTGCTGAAGGTGGCATTAAACACAATAAATCAAATCAAATCATATATAAGCAATATTCATACTGATATGAACCAATTTTGCAAGTAGTTCTCCCTTTTTTTAGTAACAGTTGAAACCTTTGAAATAATCACTGCACTCTTCTTCATAGACCATGAAATGTCACAATCTTTCTTTATATCAACAGTGATAATTTGTTACACTGTTTCCCTGGTTTCTGAGTATTTTTTATAGAAATAAGCACGATTGTTTTGAGTATTCATGGACATTTACTTGTAAAGTCAGAGCATGAATAACCAATTATTTTCAAAGGACAATTATACAACAACAATTCAGTAATAAAAATGACAGTTACAACAAAAATTTTCCATTTGACCTTTTAGAAGAAGATTCATTGATTCTTTTGATTTCTATTTGAAGGTTAAATAAAATAGGATAACTAGATAATAAAATAGATTAATAATTGCCTTCAGTACATCCTACAAACAGTACGTTTCCTCTCATTTCTCAATATAAATAAACCTTTGAAGTCGCTATCATTAGAAAAAAATATATTGATTCTTTACAATTATAACATCAAATATTAAAAAAATATGAAACCATTCATATTCTGAATAAAAGTAGATTCATTATCATTATTATCAGTTTCTATGACTATCATTATTATCAGTTTCTATGACTATCATTATTATCATTTTTTATGCAAACAAAAAAGGATCAATTTTTCATAATTTTCAGATACTTGTGCATGACTATGTCAATTTTTTTGAGAATTAACAAAACAACCTTGATGTATTAGAAATTAATCCTATACAAAACAGGCTAAGGGAAAAAAATAACTTTAACATTATATTAAAAGACTGACCAAACTGGTATAGGTTTGGTTTATGGTGTTATATATATATATATCGTGGCGGTCAAAGTTTTATAAGTGGAGGAAAACGGAAAACATGTAAATATCTTGTCTATACACATGTAGATATCTTGTCTATACACATGTAAATATCTTGTCTGTACACATGTGAATATCTTGTCTGTACACATGTAGTAGATATCTTGTCTGTACACATGTAAATATCTTGTCTGTACACATGTAAATATCTTGTCTATACACATGTAGATATCTTGTCTATACACATGTAAATATCTTGTCTGTACACATGTAAATATCTTGTCTATACACATGTAAATATATTGTCTGTGCACATGTAAATATCTTGTCTGTACACATGTAAATATCTGGTTTATACACATGTAAATATCTTGTCTGTTCACATGTGAATATCTTGTCTGTACACATGTAAATATCTTGTCTGTACACATGTAAATATCTTGTCTGTTCACATGTGAATATCTTGTCTGTACACATGTAAATATCTTGTCTGTACACATGTAAATATCTTGTCTGTACACATGTAAATATCTTGTCTGTACACATGCAAATATCTTGTATATACAAATGTAAATATCTTGTCTATACACATGTAAATATCTTGTCTGTATACATGTAAATATCTTGTCTGTACAAATGTATATATCTTGTCTGAACACATGTAAATATCTTGTCTGTACAAATGTATATATCTTGTCTGTACACATGTAAATATCATGTCTGTATACATGTAAATATCTTGTCTGTACACATGTACATATCTTGTCTGTACACATGTAGATATATTGTCTGTACACATGTGAATATCTTGTCTGTACACATGTAAATATCTTGTCTGTATACATGTAGATATATTGTCTGTATACATGTAAATATCTTGTCTGTACACATGTAAATATCTTGTCTGTACACATGTAGATATATTGTCTGTACACATGCAAATATCTTGTCTGTACACATGTAAATATCTTGTCTGTACACATGTAGATATATTGTCTGTATACATGTGAATATCTTGTCTATACACATGTGAATATCTTTTCTCACCCCTTGGATAAAGTAGTCCGTTAATTTAGGTGAAAAAGATTTTTCTATCTGACCCCGGCTCAATAAAATCTGTGACACCCGAGGGTAAGTTTTAAATCGTACCCTCGGGTGTCACAGATTTTACTATCTTGCACCTCTCCCGGTGTTAGACCCTATATGTCTATACACATGTAAATATCTTGTCTGTCCCTGTACTCACATTAATAAACCACATAAATCATAATATTAATTGTGGACATGAGGTTAAGGTCAGGTGACACAGAGTTACAATCTGTTGGTACATTCCATACAGGAAATCTTTCAAAGGAATTCAATGGAAAGAAAACTGTATAGAAATTTGACTTAAAATTTAAAAAAAAAGTTGTAATTTTGGACGTTCGTCCTTTTGTCTCCTTTCTATCCCTTTTATCTAATAAACCATAAGAGCAAGGTTAAATCTGTCCAAAAAACACAGGTAAATAAATTCAAGGAATCTAAAAAAAACAACCTAAATTTTATCAGGAATCTGGAAAAAAACAACCTGCAAAAATCGGATTTATAATAAAAAATCAAAATATTGGGTTTCAGTATCATTTTGATCTTCTTTTTTTTTTTTTATCTTAGAAACTGTAAGAGCCATAAACATTCTGTTGGTATACACATAACGGGGATTTCATAAGGAACATAAAGCAAAAATAAATTGGATTAATAAGAAATGGTTTACAAAAAAAAACAGACTGCACCCTTTTTGGCATCTTGAGGCCTGTTTCTGTAGTACATTTCTGCTTGAAAAAAGCCATAAACTTTGTAGAGGACCATCCGAGGAACATTTATACCAATGTTGGTTCCAACTGGCCTAGTGGTTTCAGAGAAGAAGATTAAAATGTAAAAGCTTAAGCACAATGTCACACGAAGACGACTGATGCAAATTGATGATTAAATGTTTTATTTATGGAAAGTTTGGTCAAAATATGAAATTTGGATCCAAAGGAAGATATAGCTATGATTATCTGATAGAGAATCCAGTTGAAGAAACATAATGACAAAAACTGACATTGCCTGCAGGTGGGCTGAAAAACCCAAAAATTTTAACTTTCTTTTATAAGATCAAACGATACAACAAATAAAATCAAGGTAAATGATGCAGAATCTTTCTTAACAAGAAATCTCAATGAAGTGGATGTTGAATTTCTATGCACAATTTCTATATATTTAAAAAAAAAATTATAGTCTAAGGCTAATACAGTTCAATAAACGACAAATAAATATTGATTACCCTAATGATATTGCAGAGTATAAGCTTAACAAAGATATTGATGAAAACATTGATACTTCATTATCTAAATCTCAAACAACCCAGCACGATGCTCTCAAATTAAACTGACCATGCTTCACTTGGTTAATCAAATTTATTAATTAAAAAAATTACGCTTCAAAGAACAGAAACAGAAAAATAGTTGTTCCATTATTTTTTTATTTTTTTTATCAGTTTTTAATATCTAGGTTTATTTATACTATTTTATATACAAATGGTCATAAAGTAAATATCATTATGCTTCATAAAACTTGTCATCAACATCATTGATACATGAATTCAAAAAACAATGTAATGGTACTTTTAATGGAGGGTAAGATTACATAACATTACATTACTACATAAAGTTCAAATAGTTTGTGATCAAGGGACAATATATAATAATGTTTCTTTTTGGAACCTTAAATCAAAACAATCTTTGATCATTTTGATAAAGGTAACAAATTCCTCTCTGATTCAGCTTTGGTAGACTTCTTCTTTTTTAATGAGTGCTTAATGATGTCTTTATGATGTCACAATTTTTTTTTTACCATATTTGGCCAAATCGCCTTAAAATAGCTGTTGAATATATTCAATACATCATCTATGATGTAATGGTTATCATACTGGTTACAAGTAAGCAAGGATTTGATGCCTGGTCAAGTTTAAATAAATACCAAATAAACAGCTGTGCAACGAGTTCATGATTCAATTATCACACAAAAGTTTTAAAATCCCAAGATATCCTACTTTGATCAAGTTTTAGATACAAATTTCATAAGATCTAGTCAAAGCAAACGTTGGAAAATACTATGTCTCTTTACTCTGGAACGACATACAGTGAAATCTTCAAAACTGAAAGGCAAAGCAACCATTTCTTTATCACTAAGGTTATATGAAAAAAAAATCTGCAGAAAGGTCAAAGCAAACTCAAGTTATCCGTGACATTGCAATGAGTTAAATAAAGTATCTGTGGCATATGAAGGGGTTAAATAAAGTATCTGTGACACATGAAGGGGTTAAATAAAGTATGTGACACAGCAAGGGTTAAATAAAGTATCTGTGACACAGCAAGGAGTTAAATAAAGTATCTGTGACACAGCAAGAGGTTAAATAAAGTATCTATTGCACAGTAAGGAGTTAAATAAAATATATGTGGCATATGAAGGGGTTAAATAAAATATCTGTGGCACTGCAATGAGTTAAATAAAGTATCTATTGCACAGTAAGGGGTTAAATAAAGTATATGTGGCATATGAAGGGGTTAAATAAAATATCTGTGGCACTGCAATGAGTTAAATAAAGTATTTGTGGCACAGGAAGGGGTAAAATAAAGTATCTGTTGCACAGCAAGGGATTAAATAAAGTATATGTTGCACAGCAAGGGGTTAAATGAAGTGTTATCGTAAAATAAGGGACAAGGAGCCAAATGGACACCTTAAGACCCATGTGGGCTTACCTTTGTAGGGAGTTTAGGGTAAAGTGACAAAATTCCGGACACACATTCTCGTTTCCTGTCGTAGAGTTATGTAGCATCAGTATATTTGTCAAGGGACAGAATACAGTATCTACTGGCACTTGAACTATCATTTTAATGCAGAAATAGCTTTATAATTGCAATAATCCAGTTTTGACTCTATATTATATCACAGAAGTTAACTTGACCAAAAACCGGACACTATGACCAAATAGCGGACATAATGACCAAAATACCAAATTACTCCAACCTGTCCAAAGGCATTTTTCTTTCAACCAAATACCGGACAATCGGCACAAGGCCACAAGTGGCTAGGGTAATTGCTTAATTTTCCTTTTTTTTTTACCTTTTAAACAAATTTCCTGTAAATATGTAAGGAAACCATAAAATAGCTTGATCACTAATTCAGGGTGCACCGAAACATATAGGTGGGAACTCCAACAAAAGAAGAAGAAGAATAGCTGTCCGATAATTTGGTCACAAAGGACATTTTTTATTTTGACGTTTGTTCTAGAATATTATAATTTTTTCGAGCTATTTTAAAAGGTAAAACAATAGAATAGTATTTCCAATACAAGTTATTTGGAAACTCATTCCTGTATCTTTCGGGATTTAGCGATATCATGAATGGAAACCCAGTCTAAATTTAGAAAATAGGAAAAACTTTCTCACCTTCCAAGGTCAAACTTCCCACTTTTTGACGTTGGCGGGCTAACGTCATTCAGAATAAAAAGAAAGAATACACAATGCAGATTCTTTATTTAAGATGCAAAAAACACATTTTTGCAATAAAAATACCGGTTTTATAGATTTTATCACGTTTTTATGCAACCTGAAATTGTCCGGAATTTGGTCCTCTCCGGCATTTGGTCACTTTACCCTATGGGACCGAAACTCACGCAACTAAGTGATGAGATTTGTATGTGGAAATTTGTAATAAAAGGCAATATCTTATTTGTATGTTTGAACAGTAATCATATTTTTCCAATAATTAATGGACTAAACAAATGTCTATATTTCATTAAATTTATGTACTTCTTGACGACTCTAAAATGGGTCTTTCGAGAAATTGAAGCAATATTTACTTAACCCTTGTTACAAACAAATATTTCAAAGACTTAATAAACATTAAAATGAAGAGTGGACACTGATTGTACATCAAGACTTAATAAACATTAAAATGAAGAGTGGACACTGATTGTACATCAAGACTTAATGAACATTAAAATGAAGAGTGGACCCTGATTGTACATCAAGACTTAATAAACAATAAAATGAAGAGCGCATACTGATTGTACATCAAGACTTAATAAACATTAAAATGAAGAGTGGACACTGATTGTACATCAAGACTTAATAAACATTAAAATGAAGAGTGGACACTGATTGTACATCAAGACTTAATAAACATTAAAATGAAGAGTAGACACTGATTGTACATCAAGACTTAATAAACATTAAAATGAAGAGTGGACACTGATTGTACATCAATACTTAATGAACATTAAAATGAAGAGTGGACCCTGATTGTACATCAAGACTTAATAAACATTAAAATGAAGAGTGGACACTGATTGTACTTCAAGACTTAATAAACATTAAAATGAAGAGTAGACACTGATTGTTCATCAAGACTTAATAAACATTAAAATGAAGAGTGGACACTGATTGTTCATCAAGACTTAATAAACATTAAAATGAAGAGTGGACACTGATTGTACATCAAGATTTAATAAACATTAAAATGAAGAGTGGACACTGATTGTACATTAATACTTAATAAACATTAAAATGAAGAGTGGACACTGATTATACATCAAGACTTAATAAACATTAAAATGAAGAGTAGACACTGATTGTACATCAAGACTTAATCAACATTAAAATGAAGAGTGGACACTGATTGTACATCAAGGCTTACTAAACATTAAAATGAAGAGTGGACACTGATTGTACATCAAGACTTAATAAACATTAAAATGAAGAGTGGACACTGAT
>MJUT01054896.1:302023-322928 GCA_002080005.1 Gigantidas platifrons
ATTCATGTACGACTTAAAATTTGCAGAAACTCCTCTATTTTACGAATCCGGGTTATCGTTATTAAAAAAAAAAAGGTCGAAATCGTAACATAAAATATAAAAGTTTACAAAACAGTGTTTTAATTTATAAGGACACGGTCCCGCTTTTTACAAAAAAGATCACCATGGCAGTATTGATCAGAAGCTTGAATGAAAGATGGTATCTGAAGATCATATGCACTCTCTTCTTATCCTTTTGGATCTTTACAGAGGTGTTTTCTTCGTGATCTGCGTACTAAATAAAGTTGCGTATGCCACGGTCTATAGCGGATGTTTCACTAAATGTTAGATGCACGCGCACAATTTTATAAATAGCGGCTAAATATATACTAAAGGGAATTTCCAAACTGGAGCTGATTAATCCGCCGTCAAAATCCATATTTAATTAATTATACGATGTAATAATTTATATAATATTGGAATATGAATTTTTCTTGTCACATTTTTTTTTTTAACTCATTGAAAAATAGCCGGCAAGAAAAGGACAATAACTGGCGAAAATCGCCGGCTGCCGGCTTTTAACGACATCACTGGTAGAGGAAACCGGAGTGTCCGGAGAAAACCACTGACCTATCACAAGACACTGACAAACTTTATCACATAATGTTGTATCGAGTACACCTCACCATGATTGGGGTTCGAACTCACAACTTTAGTGGTGATAGGCACTGATTGCACAGGTAGTTGTAAATCCAAGTACCATATGATCACGACTGACGGCCCCAAAAACATTTGAGACTCATTGAAATATAAATACAATATTTTTATGAATCATTGTTTGTCTTGATACACACAATCAAATTTATAATAGTATTTCTTGATCATACTCTTCTAACCACTGACCATCCTCAGTTTTGATTTGTTTTTTCATTAAAATCTGTACAGTACTGAATGATCCCTAAATCCATATTAAAACTCGTATTTCAATGAACTAGAAGGGAATATTTTCATCATTAATTTATAATATAACTTTGCTGTACATTTATGAAATCTATCATTATCAGTTTTTATATTGGTTAGTTTACTAACAGCAGGGTATTCATTTGTCACAGAGTTAATATCTGATCTAACTTGTCAGGTAGGAAACACCTTATACCTTGGACATGCCTATATCCGTTTCATTTCAGCATATCAGTCAAATAATCACTTTAAATTTGTCAGACAAAGCCTTGCCTAACAATGTTTCAGTCATTTAGTAATAAATTGCTCTTTTGACAGATTGATGCAGCTTTCAATTTAGACCATTTATAAATGTTTTCATGTTTTGACAGCTACTGGAAATAGGATGTCAAGGCCTTAAAGGAATCACAATACTGGGTTGTCATGGATAAAAAGGGTTATTTTCAGTCATCACATGACATACAAAAGTCATTGGTTAGAAGAAATAAACTAAATTTTTTTTTTAATTAGATGCTATATTGCTTTTTTTTTGTCATGGTATCATATTTGGCATCTGGATCTATAAATAAAACAAACTTCACAAAAGACAGGAAAAATACAAAAATAATCCCAATTCTAAGTTTTGTGGAAGAATGTCTATCCAGATAGCTTACAGCTGATACTGAAATGCATAGTTATGATAAATGACACATATATTTAAATTATCTAAAACATACAAAGACAGATCTATGTCCACCTGTAAATCGCTTCATACCTTTGCAATCAGTGCCCATCACCACTATATGTCCTGATTGCAAAGGTAGTTGTAAATCCAACTACCATATGATCATGATCCTGACAGCACCCTACTTTAAAGCAAAGATGAAACACTACTAAGAACAGATAAAATATAATTTCTCTGAGCTATCCAAGGAAACAACTTATCAATGTTGGAAATGATGTTGAATATACAATATTAGTGCAGTGTCTTAAAATATAATGTCTATTTGAATGAGGCTTAAAAACTGCAAGGTACAAGCTTTTCCCCTGTTTCGTGTCAAATACACATTTAACTTTATAGTTTAAGACACTGCATCAATATTGTGTTTATCCTGTAGGAAAAAACATCACATTAATCCATGGGTGGTGATATTTTAATTAAATAATAATAAAATTATACAATTATCCCTTGAATGCCCCTTTTGATATTTTATGTCAACAGGAAGTAAACTGATTTACAACTGGTTTCCTAAAGCTCATTGGGTAAAACGTGAAAGGGGTATCGGATATTTCAGTCAGTGACAGTATTTAAGACATCCAGTCAATGCAATTTGACTGCTCAAACTGAACAAGTGCAGACTAAATATATTTCATGATGTGAAGCAAAATACCTTAGTTAAAATGTTGGTGACTTGAATGTTGAACTATAGTCTTGATCTGTACTCTGCACCATTTATATGTTTCTATAAATTAATGTCCTTTTTCTCCCAGAATCCCGCAAAAAAAAAAAAAAAGTTATTTTTAATATAAAAAGTGGTGGAAAAAAGCAAAAACATAAATAATATTTGGTTATTCTGAATGTTTTTGACTTAAAAAGAAGACTAGAGGCTCAGATGAGCCTGTATCGATCACCTGACATAACTAAGTCCTCTTAAGAATGTCTGCATGCCGAATACATCTAAGTTACTATTCAAATCCCATAGGGTTCTATGTTAAAACTATGTCTGCTCATGGCAGCCATCTTGGATGGAGATCGTGGTCACTGGACACAAATTTAAAAGTATACTACCCAAGAACCATCCATGCCATGTTTGCTTTAAATTGACCGACTGGTTTCAGAGGAGAAGACTTTTAAACAATTTTCCCATAGGGTCCTATGTTAAAATATGTCCGCTGATGGCGGCCATCTTGGATGGAGGTTGGGTTCACAGGACATAATTTTGAAAGTTGACCACCTAAGGACCATTCATGCCATGTTTGCTTTAAATTGACTTGCTGGTTTCAGAGGAGAAGACTTTTTTCCATAGGGTCCTATGTTAAAACTAAGTCGAGTCATGGCGGCCATCTTGAATTTCTGATCAGCAAATGATTCACAAGTTTAGTACAGGACCACCCAATGATCATTCCTGTAAAGTCACAATTCAATTGGCTTAGTGGTTTCTAACAAGAAGATTTTTAAAATTTCGACCAATCAGAACACATTATGGACCCTGGCAGCCATGTTGGATTTCTGATCAGCGCCAAAAACAAAAATCTTGTATATGACCATCTAATGAACATTTCTGCCAAGTTTGGTTCAAATCTGTTTCGTGGTTTCAGAAAAAAAGATGAAAATGTGAAATTCCCATAGGGTCCAATGTTAAACTAAGTCGAGTCATGGTGGCCATCTTGAATCTCCGATCGGCAAACGATTCACAAGTTTAGTACAGGACCACCGAATGATCATTCTTGCAAAGTCACAATTCGATTGGTTTAGTGGTTCCTGACGAAGATTTTCAAGGTTTCAACCAATCAGAACACATTATTGGCCCTGGCAGCCATGTTGAATTTCCGATCTACCCCATAAACACAAATCTGGTAGAAGACCATCCAATGAACATCTATGGCAAGTTTGGTTGAAATCTGTTCAGCGGTTTCAGAGAAGAAGATTTAAATGTGAAGAGCTAACGGACGGACGAACGGACGACGGACGCTTACCCATGACAAAAGCTCACATGGCCTTTGGCCAGGTGAGCTAATAAAAGCATTCCTAAATGTATTAGATTTTCACTAATATGTACACAAAACCTCAATCTGTGTATGTAATCAAATACTTCAAACTAAGCGAGTCCATCAAAATCTCTTAGTACTCACAGACCTACACTTAAAATATACATAGAACTTGGCTTTTAATCTAAGTATTCAGTAATATTAAAACAACAGATTTGTAGCTGCTTGATAAGACCACAGCAAGTTGACCATCTTTGGCCTCTTGTTTGGAAACGTGTAGCACAACAGTCTGCAATATTAATCTGATTTTTTATTCCGAGAAAAGGTTCAATGTGCTTAATGTCAGAAGGATCATTCAGCTAAAGTCATTGTGAAAAAATATTCTACAAATGATGACAAAAACACACCCACACCATATGATCGCAAAACTTTTGCAGTCATAAACATTAAATTCTATGACAAAATATGACAATTTTACTTGTCAAAAAGTGCTATACAATTCCAAAGTTTCATAGGAATGTTTATTTCACTTTTTTTCCCCTTGAAGAAATGTACCAATAAAAATGGATGTAGATGATATCAATAGTCAATGTTTGAAGAAAGTTTAACTACCAGTCACTTCTAGGTAGGTGGTAAACAATTTGACCTCAGCAAAAATGATACGCTAAATTGGCATTTTGATAAAAATAATGCCAAAGGTTATAACTGATAGAAGATTTTGTAACAAGTGATTAAATACCCTTTAGAAATGTACAATAGACAATCAGAAACTGACCTTATTAAAAAATGATTTTCTCTCTCCCAGATCTTGTTAACTTTATTCAATCAATTTCAATCTATGCAAGTTGTACACAACATCTAATTTTTGGAAATGCAAAAATAGGTGCCTATTGGCATAAAGTTATAGGAACAATCACATTTAAAAAAATTTTATTTCATTTTATTTCAACTACAAATGTACATTCCTGTTGGATAACTTCATATAGGAATGTTCAATGGAACATCGAGGTGGAATGTTCAATGGAACATATCCATAAGTACCATCCCTTGGGGGTCCTTGCAGATATCCAATGTTTCATCCACAAGTCCAAATATACTATCCACTTCTTAGTACAAACTAAGATATGCATTACATGGATTACTTTATTTTTTATTTATGTTTTTGTTGGTATGTGTGATATCGTTTCTTTGAATTTCCTGGATTGCACTTTGGCAGAGATCAGGTACAATAGTACCACATATACTGTATCACTACTGAGTATACTATCAATAAAAATTATTTACATTTACTGTTTATAGCAATGTACTGTCTACTGTATTAATCATAATTGTTATATTTATGTAACTGCCCCCTGTGGGACCATGATTGGATTAATAAAAAAATAAAAAAATTATTATTAAAAATATTATACTATAGGCAGGAAATAATGTCTATTGTAAATGAGTAATAGAATATAAAAACCAGGGGCTTACACGAGTCTGTATTACACTCACCTGCTTATTTACTTAGCTATTGCTAATTGCAGTTTATGATATAACAAAAAATTATTGTTCAAGGTTATGACCCACTAGATTATTTGAAACATTAAAAGGCATAACACAGGGGCCATTGTGGTCGTGATCGTATGGTAGTTGGATTTACAACTACCTGTGCAATCAGTGCCTATCACCACTAAAGTTGAGTTCAAATCCCGCTCCTGGTGAGGTGTACTCGATACAACATTATGTGATAAAGTTTGTCAGTGACTTGCGACAGGTTGGTGGTTTTCTCCAGGTACTCCAGTTTCATCCATCAATAAAACTGACTGCCACGATATAACTGAAATATTGTTGAAAGTGGCATTAAACACCATAAACCCAAACCCAATCTTGGATTTCTGATCCAGACAAAAAATGATGGCATTGTAAGAGACAATCAACTGATTATTTATTTACTGTTTGGGTAAAAAAGTTATATATTCATTTTCGTATATGTTATAAACTATGCTCTGTGGTGGCAGCCATCTTGGATTTTCCCGATCAACACAAAAACCAAACAGAGATTTTGTTGAGGATCATCCAAGTAAGGATCCAGCCCAGTGTGATTTCAAATGATTTAGTAGTTTCCCAGACTAATAATTCAAATCATAATATGACATCCTTCATGAGCTATATAAACAATGCCATGATAAAATTCCTGATATATTTAACTTCGCACATGTGTATTGTTAGACAAATAATGGACATCATTCTTAAATGATTTCATGTATTTATACAGGACCGTGGTGTATACAAACATTAAAATGTTCATTTTGTTTCTTTATGTACTACCTTTTTTCCCCAAAACAATACTAAATATTTCGTAGATCGTTGTTTGTCCTTTTTCTTTTGGCTATTGTGTTGTCTGTACTTCAATTTACAGATTCTGATTACCCCTTTGGTATCTTCAAACTCTTCTTCTAAAGAAAACAATCTATTGACTTTGACTTTTGTAATTGGTCGTCGTTCAGTGACATAGTTTCCAAGGAATGCCGGCGACATTGGCATCTGATTACAGATTATGTGAATGCCATGTTTAAATAAAAATAACCATCATGTAATTATTAATTACTTTTTCTCTTTTGACAAAGTTCCCATTTAATTAATTTCTGAAGACGGATGCGAATACAAGCTAAGTTTCAAATTTTCTACTTTCAATTTAGCTCCATAATAACAAAACTCAAGCGGAAATCATTTGCCATCAGGAAATCATAGAATTCCGATGATGAGATATCAAAGGGAAGTTACTATGTTGATTGAAATAGGGCATTGACATTTAAAAAATGTTTGCCATTTAATTGATTTAAAGAAGAAGAAAAGTTTTCATGCATTTTAAAGTCATTTGTCACAGCTGGCATTTAAAGATATTTAAAACAGACATATTTATTTAAAATAATCATTCATGTGATTAGTAGTAAAATATCACAGAGAATTTATGCTTAACACCAAAAAAAAAAAAAAACCCATGGGAATGTGCTTATAGTTGAGTGACATACAAGGATAAAATTCATTTTTAATGCACCTACCTAACACACAGCTATATCATATATCATTGGAAAGGTAAAAGAGTGCAGATTTCAGTTTGCCCGGTCATAAAAGTTAAATATGGTGCAATTTCTTTTAAACCCGGGTCAAAGGTCAAAAATGAAAATTTTCAAATTTAACCCTGATGTTACATAATGAGTTAATTTGAAGCAATTAATTAACAAAGCATGCTTAAATGCACCATGCATCCAATGTTACTAATATTTCTTCCATTCCAACTCACATCAGTAAAAACAACGAGATGTGTGATGTCATATTGACGTTTTCGTTAAGGCCGTGGTAAAACTGAGATGCATGTTATAAAACAAACTTTTAAAATTGTTTTGAACCATAAATATAGTATATTTGCATTATTATTTAACCAAGCACATATATTTGAAGAAAATAAAAAAAAAATATTTGTGAGTAGGAAGTATAGAAGATGGAAAACGTATCATCATAAAAAGGGTGAAAATGGACATCATTGACAAATCATCCATAAATCGTAATAACTTGGGCCTCCTGTTTGTTGAAAGCCTACCAACCACGTCAAGGTCAGAGGACCGTCTGGTAGGATATTCTTTTTTGTTCTTTTTTTAAATTTTATTTAATTTTTTTTTTTTTTTTTTTAAAAGAAATGTTTTATATATTTTTTTTAATTTTCATGGGTTTTGATTGTGGACTACATACATGTATATACATATTCATATTTCATATCCATTAAAATTCACAATTCCATTTCATTTACCCACTGCAGCCTTCAAATTAATCATCAGATGCCGCTTCTTCGTCGTTATCGTCAGGGTTCTGTTGGCTTGTAATTATGCTTAAACATAGATCACTGCCCTGACAAGGACATAATTCTGTACAACAGAGGTTTTGTTCGTAGCAAACACATTCTTGGCTACATATCATTCTACCTTTGCATGAACAAATCAAATGTTGAAGGAAGTCTGATGACATCAGACCAGAGAACAAAATTGGAGTTGGACCGTTGCTACCCTTTTGCCAACCGTAGTCATAAGGTGAAGCTACCGGTGGTTTTGCTTGGTGTGATGTCATCCACGTCTTTGTTTGAATGGAAGCTCTCAGGACGTGTTGTTTAAATGCCGATTCACTTGGTGGAATGCGAACAAGGAAGCAGTCTTTGCTGGTAGCAAGTCTGACACGTAGCTTATTCAGATTGGTGTGGCAAGACTTATATTTTGCTTTTGGGTCATACAACTTTGCCACAACTTTTCTTGCAACACATATTGAGGATTCAAGATCTGGATCCTTAAGGTGTGAAAGGCCCAACAGCTCAGCAGATGAAGATTTCATCCACTTGAAAACAGATTTTTTTTCCAATACCAAAGACAGCAGAAGTGGTATCACAGCCAGTCGGAGCATGAACCGCTGGGAGAATTTCACAAGTGATGCTCGACAGAGAACTACAAAAGTCAAGAACTGGTATATATCGCCTACCATCCTTAATGCTAGTAACCGAACCCATCAAGAGCCATAGTTGATCCGTGTTCTGCATGCGTGGATAGTAATGGACACAAAGAACAAACACATCAGTGTCTGAACATCTAATAATGATTCTGCCTTTAATTAACACTAGACTTACCAAGTTGTTCGTCAGCATGAAGGGCATGCAAAATAATTCTAGTATCTGTCTCTTCTTGGATACTGAACAAATCTACACAGTCTGTAACTTGATCACCTGCTATTTTTTCACGATCTCTGGATTCCGGAAAGTCCCTACTAAATATAAAGTTTGTCCAACAGGCAAGGGATTATCAGCATTGACGAACTTTGAAATAAATTCTCCAAGAAAGCTGATCAATTCCTTCTTATTTCTACTGTTCGACAAGATGTTTTTCCAGTCTAGGATGCTGCTGCCTTCATTTACATGATAGGTCCTGTGACCACCAACTGCTTGAGAGCGACGTTCTCTTTCAGCAGATTTCATAGAGTCCTTAAGGTCATACCTATCAAAGACATCTACAATTGTTTTCGCAGACTGAAAGAGCATCGACAAAGGTTTCAAATATAAGTTCGCCAGATCACCAAACTTGGAGAACTTTTTTAAAGATTGAATAATGCCCATACCATCTCGGATCAAAACTGTAAGTGTTTTGTCAAATGAAGAAAGAGTGAAAGATGGACATACCTCACGTTCAAGTTTATGAGTAAGATCAGCCTTGACACATTTTCGAATGGTGCTGTCATCGTGGAACAGGGAAGTCGGTATGGGTCCAATAGGGAAAGAGAGTAGTTTTTCAACAGTAACATCATCTCTGCATGTCGTCAGTGCTAATGCACGACGAAATATAAGTTCTGGATTGATGTTTCCCTGTACTGTCTCTCCTGATCGGCATTTTAGCTTCGTCTTCTTGTTCATATCTGAAAATGTCTTGATGTTAGATCTTTGAATAGGACCATAAAAACTTCCAGACTTACCTACAGACAAAGCAGAACCAACAAATGTTTTAACCATAGCATTACCCATATCGACTGATTTTAGGAGCGATTCTTGCACTTCCTTTGACGCTTTGGGGCCCGTAGAAACATTAATCAATTCAGGAGGGTGTTGCTGAATGTCGAACGGGTTGATCATTTTCTCCTGAAAATGGCTGATTAAGTCTGTGACTTGCTGTTCATCCCGTTTTCTGTCGTGTTTAAAGGCTTTGTGTTTGCAAAATATGGAAGCTGTCCAATCAATTTCAGAAGCTCTAGATCGTGTCACAATAGTGAAATTATCATCATTTGATGATGGATTCTGATTGCATGATGCTGAAGTCGGACGTGTGGATTTAAAGTTGGAACATGTTGACAGGTTTTGCTTACTAGTAAATGCTTTGTAACAGCTTTTGTGATATTTGGTATTTCCAAATAGAGCATTTTCGACAGTTGTATATTCGTCAACAAATTTTCTGTAAACTTCATCCTTCCGTTTATTCACGGCAGAAATAAAAGTTGACTTTCCCTCAGTAGTTAGAATACAAAGCCGTTCTGCCGTAAATAATTGACAATTGATACAACGTTGCTAATCGATGGAAGGTCTGCCCTTTATAGCAGGTGGAGGTGTTAATTTGACCAGACTACAAATTGTAGATATTACACGGATTTATTTTTCCCGGCACGGATTCAACAATTAGTGAACGCCCTTAACATAACACTTATCAACATTATATTCAATTTATAATGTGTGCTTTAATAACTTTATTTGACCAGAGCTATTGTTTCAAACAATTAATACAAAAACTATCAAATAAGTATATAAATGTTACTAGTTGAACGAATTCAGTCGCAAACATTCTGTCATTATAATATACAGGTAAATAAATGATTACGGAACGGTAACAGACTGTCAGTTCGGAATTAGCTTGCTAAGTGTGAAAATGGTAAAATCTAGTATTTTTCAGTGAGTTCAACATTTATAATATGCGTTAGGAACTGAAAATGAATTTTATGAAAAGTTTGCGTTTGGTTATCGACAAAAATAATAAAATTAATAATTATAAAGTGAACAGATGTGACTGATTATCTGAAATAACGATAAGATGGTAGCAAAACTGATTTAATATCTACAAAAAGGAAATTATTTACACATTGCAGATGTGTTTCATACTTTCTTATGTCTTTCGCAGAAAATCAACCCATTATGATTACAAAAAATGTTATGAATTGGAAATAATATACGTTTAAATGTAGATAGTATTTTGTGCATTTGAAATTATAACTTGACTTTAACTCCAATTTTACAAAAAACGCACCATACGATTCTCTTACGACCGGGCATACTCGAAAGTATAGACATTTGGCTATTACTAGTAAAACTAGAGGCTCAGATGAGCCTGTATCGCTCACCTGACATAACTAAGTCCTCTTAAGAATGTCTGCATGCCGAATACATCTAAGTTACTATTCAAATCCCATAGGGTTCTATGTTAAAACTATGTCTGCTCATGGCAGCCATCTTGGATGGAGGTCGTGGTCACTGGACACAATTTTAAAAGTATACTACCCAAGGACCATCCATGCCATGTTTGCTTTAAATTGACTGACTGGTTTCAGAGGAGAAGACTTTTAAACAATTTTCCCATAGGGTCCTATGTTAAAACTATGTCCGCTGATGGCGGCCATCTTGGATGGAGGTTGGGTTCACAAGTTTAGTACAGGATCACCCAATGATCATTCCTGCAAAGTCACAATTCAATTGGCTTAGTGGTTTCTAACAAGAAGATTTTAAAAATTTCGACCAATCAGAACACATTAAGAGCCCTGGCAGCCATGTTGGATTTCCGATCAGCGCCAAAAACAAAAATCTTGTATATGACCATCTAATGAACATTTCTGCCAAGTTTGGTTCAAATCTGTTGCATAGTTTCAGAAAAAAAGATGAAAATGTGAAATTCCCATAGGGTCCAATGTTAAACTAAGTCGAGTCATGGCGGCCATCTTGAATCTCCGATCGGCAAACGATTCACAAGTTTAGTACAGGACCACCCAATGATCATTCCTGCAAAGTCACAATTCAATTGGTTTAGTGGTTTCTGACAAGAAGATTTTCAAAGTTTCAACCAATCAGAACACATTATTGGCCCTGGCAGCCATGTTGAATTTCCGATCTACACCAAAAACACAAATCTGGTAGAGGACCATCCAATGAACATTTATGGCAAGTTTGGTTGAAATCTGTTCAGCGGTTTCAGAGAAGAAGAGTTAAATGTGAAAAGCTAACGGATGGACGGACGACGGACACTTACCCATGACAAAAGCTCACATGGCCTTTGGCCAGGTGAGCTAAAAATCAGCTGTGTGTTAGATAGATGCATTAAAGTCAAAAACTAAGCATCTTTTCTGAAAATGTCACTCGACTATTATGACTTCTATACATGTTCTAGTAATTTTCAATGAAGAATTAGACAAAGCTTTTGAAGTTTTTAAAAGGCTATTTCCTGAATTGAACCAAAATATATGTACGAAAAACCAGATGCACCATGAAGGTTTTTTTTCACTGGACTTGATAAATATAGATTATAACATGGACTTTTCCATATCAGCCTTGGGCTGATATGGGTCAAGGGATGATACCAGGGCCGATATGGAAAAGGCCAGGTTATAACCTGTTTATCACATATTTAACCATGACTGAAATAAATTAAAAATAAATGAAGAATTTATAACAACAAAATAAATAACATGTAAAAAGTCAACAAAATAATTCAAGTATTTTTATCACAGATATTAAACATTACTTTTCAATATAAATCAGAGTTCCAATTCTTACCAGTTGTGCCATAACAATTATTGTCACATTTCCCTGGATATTTGAGCATAGGAATGGTGTTATTCTGGAGTTGGGCATCATGGGAGCCAAATTGATAATGGTTGGTTGAACAGAGTTATTATTAGTAACCGTTGACTAGACAGAGTTATTAACACAGACATTGGAGTAACTGTTCTATTTTCATAGTTCTCAATAGTCGACACGATGACGTGAATATTAACAGTGTTACGTTTTGTATTGACATTCTCATCTCTGCAGTATCGGTTTGTCTAATGCTTCCTCGTCTGTCAAGTTTGCTTACATGTCTCAATGACGTCATCGACGTAGGGTAAAATAAGAGGTTATTTGCCCAGCACTGATGTGGATCAAGGTCTTCTTCGTTTATCAAAAAGGTACACTTTACATACAAATATGTGATTAGAACTACATATTTATTTCAAAGAAATTATTACTTGTTGTCAGTTTTTTTGCCATTACATTTTAAAAGCCATATCTAAATTACTCAAAAACAATTATAACATATTGCAGAGAATACAGACCAAGTTGGGCTGGTGACAACTTGGACAAAGTCAACTCGGGCCATCTATGAAGAGATCTTGGATTGTCTATTAAGACAACTGGCACTGTCAATGATAACTTGGACCATCAGACTGTCAATGAAATATTTATAAGACTACATGTGCCATGAAAAAATACTGCTATATAATTTAATTTGATGTGAATACTGCAATCTGATTGGCTGATCTGCCTGGAGCAACATTGGTTATACATGATAACCTGGGTTGATATTGTGACATCGCCAATGTATTCATTCCAAACGACTAATTAAAATAGTCATATGAAATAATCAAAATTAAAATCGAGGAATCATTAAATTTTGTTGTAACAATTAAATTATAAGGAATTATTTCAGTTTTTGAACAGGTTATATTGTATAACCTGTTCAAAAATTGAAAATATTCCTTAAATAAATATCAATGAATACTCTTAAATGAAGAAAAAGTAATGAGTTTTACAATATACATTTAGTCAACCTGATGAGGCTGTCATATACACCAAAACATTTAGATGTAAAAAAAAATAAATATCAAGCAATCTCATGAAGTGTTTTCTATTTTCTACATTTATGCATTAAATAAACAACCGTGCATACCATAAGTATCCACTTCCAGAATTCAAACAGGAAAAAATAATAAATTGCAAATATTGTTTCAAAAATCAGTACGATATTGGTTAACATTGATTTGTTAATGTTATTATTTACTTCAAGGAGAACAGAAATAGACCATAATTAGATAAAATTAATAAACATTCATTAAGATATAAAGAACTAATCATATAGTTACGGAATATGTTATTACTTACAATCTCTGAATAAAGAATTTAGCACAAGCTCGTTAAAGGTAGTATATATATATCTTTATTTTCTCATACTATACCAATTTACAAAAGTACAGAATATAATCATTTACACTGTAAACAAATACATGTGAAATGAAGTGGATCAACCTAGAGGACATATCGTCTTATCCCTGGTTTTATAAAAATGTGGGTTTTTGATTGGTCAATGACCTGTGCGTAGAAAACCCATGCCACCGGCTGGTAGTTAGGTAACGTCACTGGGGATCTTTACGTTGCTATATATGATGTAAAGATGCTGTAAAACTTAAAGAATCTTAAAACGTTTTGCATTCAACATGGAAGAGGGAGGACATATTTCTTGCAGAAAAAAATTAAACATCTCAATAAATGCAGAAAAAAAACAAACGATGCACCAAATTATGTTGAGAGATTTACAGTTCCTACTGTATTGGTGGCCATGTTTACTGTGTAGTGTGACATTTTGTTGATACTCGCTACATGAAACTTTGATTTTGACTTTTTGTTGTCATTTTGTGTCTTTACAGAAATGGTCAACAATCATTTTAAAATCATTATGTATTACTGTTGTCACATGAATTCTTCATTTGTTTTGTCGTACTATAATTCCACTCAAAATATGTACGACACATATTTTTTATCAATAGAATTCGTGTCCCCATTACTGGTGACGTCATGAATACGGTAATGCTATCCACGTGACAATACACGCCAGATACAAAAAAAACTTAATCACTACAAAATAAGACTGAGAAACGTTGAAAGTTGGTCAATTGTAGGTCCCTACATTTTCACTTGAACTATGGCATTTTAGTCCGTTACGATTACGTTACAAAAAGAACAAGAAAATCCATTAAAAATCAGTTTTTGTTTTCAAACCGGGGATAAAATCGTTATCTACATGTCTACTCGTGGGCATTGAGATTGTACCACCCTTCAGCACCACTGTACAACCCTCGGCTTCGTCTCAGGCTATACAGAGGTGCTTCAGGGTGGTACAATCTCAATGCCCATGGGTAGACACATAGATAACTTATTGTGTTTGCTATTCTGATAAAATTATATAGTTTACTTAAGACATATATAGAGTTAGATAACATAGGACGGCATTTAATAATATTAGGTCTCTTCTATAAATATAATATACATAAAGTCGTCTTTCTTTGGTAAATTTGGAACATTTAAATATATAATGATATTCGTCTCCCACTTCCTCTCAACATTGTGCCTTTAATGACTTTTGTGTTAATAGATATTGTCGATTGTCTGAATGTTTTATAAACAAACAACAAATTCCAGCATTCCTTTTATGATAAAGAAAGTAATAAGAATGAAGTGTAACCTCACGATACATTGAATATTAAGTAAATTTATTGCTTTTTTTAATTCTTTCATTGTTTATTTATGTTGCTATTTATAAATGACGTCATGAATTCAGAATCACGAACGACTTATGTTAAATAATTGTACCTAAAAGGATTTACCAAATTAACTATTGATTACTTAACAAACAAAACCTTTGTCAGGTTTTAATTCAAACCTTAATTATAGAAACAGTAAATCAACACAGTATAAACCATCTTTAATTTGTTATCTCTGTGCATGCAATATATAATATGTCATTTAATGATTAAGAAAACGAACTGAAGGAACGGGTTCAATAATGTGCAAACTTCCTGAGTTTGTTCCCGATATCACACTATATAACGGCCATGATATAACTGAACTATTGTTGAAAGTGGTTTTAAACACCATAATCCCCTTCACTACTATATAAACAAGCATGTTGTGTTGGTTGAGTATAATATACCAATTCATTCATAGTACTTAGGGACAAATGATAGTTTAATAACCAGATGGTCACCCCCAAAATATTTAATGGAGCTGTGCTTCACTTCTGTCCATTTAATATTCTGGGGTGATTGACCAGTCCATAAACTACCTTATTAAACCTTTTTTTAGGGCATGGTCATGATCGTATGGTAGTTGGATTAACTCCACTAAAGTTGTGAGTTCTAACCCTGTTCATGGGGAGGTGTACTCAATACAACATTATCTGATAAAGTTAGCCAGTGATTTGCGATGGTCTGTGGTTTTCTCCGGGTCTCCGGTTTCCTACATCAATAAAACTGATTGCCACAATATAACTGAAATATTGTTGAAAGTGGCATCAAACACCAATAAACCATAATTTTTTCCTATATAAAAGTCATAAAGCAGCTTGGGTGTTTTCCAGAAAATTTACTGTCGAGAGATAAAACCCAGTGGAGAACACAAACATATATAATGTAAAGGGAGACAACCAGATGAACAACTCAAACATGTATAATGTAAAGGGAGACAATAGGTTGTTGTCTGACCTACAACCCCTGATGACAGGAAGTGTGTTGAAAATCTGTTTTTTTTTCAGTCTGGTTCTGTAATTGTATTTTCTATACCAGAAGTTGTTTTGTTGTCTTCTATATAACAAAACATTCAAGTTTTGAAAGTAGTTTCGGTATAGTAAAACAGTTATTGCCTTCATATGAGGTGAACATCAAGTTGTCGAACCATCCTAAGGTTGACAACTTCAATGTTCACCTGATATGAAATATTTGTTAAACAATTTTGATAACAATAGTATTTTTTTTGTCCTAAGAGTAATGGTCAACAACCAACAAGTTCTACATTCTAGTTAGTAGTCAGTTAACTTCGGTCATTTATTGACCCTGCTATTGTACTGTCTATGTTTATGTTGTTTTCACTTCTGTGAAAGTGTGAGGTCTTTTGAGTTGTTAATGTCGTTTGTAAGTTTAAGACCACTTAGGTTCATATTATTATGGTTGGTTTTATTATATCATTACAAACAAAACAAAAAAAATCAAACTTGTTACAAGCCATTTCTTATATAATAACAGAAAACAAAAGGCTAAGCTGAATCAGTTTTACTGCGATCAAGTTAAACTGAAAGACAAAACTGATGAGACAAAAATCTGCTGGAATACTACTTGAAACCATTTTAACAACCAATTCAAAGAAGAAAAAAAGCATCAGAATCAGATGAAAATAAAATTATCTATACCTCTTCCAAGTATTCAAAATTTTTGAAATTGGGGCACCTTTTCCAAATATGGATCATTTAATTTATTGACTCAAAATAAGTCATATCGATGAGCATTTTGCCAACAACAAAAAAATGCATTAAAATTGGATGAAAAGATGAAAAATAAGAAAGTAAAATTTGTTTTACTTTACTTTCGGTTGAGTTTATCATAGAAACCACAAGAGATAATGGATATTTATTTGTCAACAAAGTACAGCAACGTCTCAACATATTCAATTCAAAGAACAAAACTGCATCAAAATTGGATGCAATATAAAAATGTTGCATAAATTTCAAATATGTGAAATTTCAGAATTTGAGTCTCTTTTATTCCCTTTTCCAAATAAGTAATAAATTGGTAGTTTTCTTTATTGACTCATAGAAAACTCAACATGTTTAAAAGTACATAAAAACTAGATGAAAAAGACAAAATACAAAATTCTAGAAATAGGCACTTTCGGTCAAGTATATCGCAGAAACTAAAAGATAGAGAAAATCTGTGGATATAAAACTCTCAACACCATCAATTCAAAGAAAAAACAAATCATAATGCTATACAAAAATGTATATTGTCCTACTATATGCAATTTCAGAATTTGTTTCCAATTAAGACCCTTTTACGGAATAAAATAACTGCTTTTTTAATTGGCCCATCATTAATACATATAAATGAATATTTTTAACACACAAACATGTGCAATTTGCTTGACAAAATTTCCCCCTTTTGGCCCCTTTCATGTCAATCATAATGACACTACACTTTATTTTGAAGGGATTTTCCTGAGGAACTCATTAAATGAAACCTTATCAATAACTGATGAATAATAAACGTTTCACATACAAAAAACAGAAAACACCTTTTTGGCATCTTTGGGTCTCTTGTTTGGAAGCAGGTATGGTTACAAACCCCAATATAAATCCCTATCTCTATTCTAAATCAAGTATCCGTGTCTTACAAATTCAGATGGATCTGTTAACTATAATAAAAGTTATTGCAGGGAAACCATTGTGTCTACAGACAGATGAAAAGGACAATGACAGATACATAACATGACTACTAAATTTATGTCATCATATTTTTAATCTCAAATATATATTCTGCTTCAAAACATAACATTTTTGCTATTTTATGATTTTAATAAATTGGGCAACATTTGGACTTGCTATTCCTGTTTTTTAAGTTCTATCCCTAATAGCAACCCACAGGTAGTGAGTGAGCAAAGCTCAGAAATGATACCGTACCACCACCCCTCTGATTTTATTTTGACATACAAAGTATTAAAATTATATTATCATTGACGACATGTACTATTTATCCTTTAAGACATTCAATAATAGGATGTATGTTAGAGGTGGCATATGTATATTTGAACTGTCTGTGACCTTGTCATTCGAAATAGAGAATCCAGCCTTATTCTTGACACACCCTCAGGTGCTGGACACAATGTGCAGACAGTGTGCATAGACAGATGGATGAACAGATAGGATAATTTCCATATACCCCTCAAACTTTAAGGCAGGGATATAATAAATGTCTTACAATATCACAAAATCTTCAGTGAGTTGCTTAAAGCCAAGTGAGCAATTTTTCCAACTATATCAAGGAGAGAAGAAGTTGTCATTAGATGAGATGCTGATGATATCTGTTTTGTACTAGACCAACACACTGTTATAGTGCTAGCCCATTGAAACAACATGTCACACTATTCTGAAACACTGAGCCCTCTAATCTGTAACATGATTTTCTCCCACATGTTTAATATGTATGTACATGTATATTTATATAATACTTACCATGTGAGTATCTGTGAATTTTCCCAGAATACCATTAGACTGTACAGGTTATCAGCTTACTGAAGCACTATGACATTTAGATTTTGTTGCTATAATAAAAATCCAATCCTTTCAAAACATTATCAAAATACAATCGTAGGTTCAACCTTTCGTAAAATTTATTTAGATTTTATAAAACCTAAAACGTGTTCTCCACACTTGTGCTTAGCAGATATTTATTGGATGTTTGTAGATCAGGTAGATTTCTGTTAGAATTGTCCGTAAAAATTCACTAATTATCAGCTACAGGCAAAACATTGATCAGAATTAATAATTATTATAGAGAAATTGATGACAGTGAATACTTTCTCAATAACCAATAATTTTATCAATATGTTGTCAATGATTAGACAGATGTTAACTAAAGACAAATTAATACAATTTTAATATCTGTTTTATAAATGACAACCTTTACATCTCAGAAGTGTAATAAACATACAAACTGATGTTGTAACAAATGATTTACACTACATGACACTCATTTATACTTTGGGGTATACAACTTAAAATGTCTTAATCAAACAGACCCAGATTAGCCATCAATATATAAAATTTAAAATGTCTAAATCAAACAGACCCAAATTAGCCATCAATATAAGGCCTGTTTTTTTAATTCTTAACCATTAACCTGGTTTTAAACTTTTTTTATGGTTGAGTGTTTATTTTACGGTGTGGTTTTAACCATGCAGTTAAATGGTTAAAGAACATCTTAACCGGGATCAAAGCAGGTTGAATATGTTTGAACCTTGTTAATTACCATTTTATGTTTGTCATAGGAACATCTATGTATTATAGACCCATTTCCAAGTAGTTTATTGACATTCTGCATTGTTGTATTTGTTTATAAAGAATTAACTTATTTTATTTGTTGTTTTTTGTGTTGTTTTTGTTTTGTTTGTGTGTTTAAGAGTTGAATTGTTTTATTTGTTAATGAAGAATTAATTTTACTTTGTTAAAAAATAATCAATGAACTAGAAAATTTCTCTTAAATATGGTTCTTCAACCATTGCATTTTTTATCTATCTTAAACATGTTTATGGTTCATGATTTAAACATGTTTCAGGTTGTTTTCAACCATAAACAAGTTTGAGAATAAAAAAACAGGCCTATATAAAACTTAAAATGTCTTAATCAAACAGACCCAGATTAGCCATCAATGTATAAAATATAAAATGTCTAAATCAAACAGACCCAAATTAGCCATCAATATATAAAACTTAAAATGTCTTAATCAAACAGACCCAGATTAGCCATCAATATAATTCAGTCAGAACCTGTTTTTAACCTAGGTAATTTTTATGCTGATTGTTTTAATCTATAGATAAAGTGTGGATAGCAAAAGACAGACTAGCCTGCATCACTCACCTGCCAAAGAAGACTTTATGAACTATAGCTCATCATAGCATATCTTTAATTTTGATTTCCCAGGACTTCACCCAATAGACAATGGGTCATTAATTGGTACAAAATGTAATCTTCATATCACAATATTGGTTCAATCCAAATATATTTACATTACAATTCCTTGTTCTAAAGAAGCTTTTTGAATTTTTTTCTGATTGCTTTTGCAGCCAAACAAATATTTGGGACATTCAGTGGAACATGTTGTATAAAACTGAATCTTCATATTACAATGCTGAATCAACTTCCATTCTGGTTCTTACAAAACTTTGGAAATTATTCCACAAGGGCTAGGAAACTCTAGATCCTGGGGCTTATGTTAGATCATACCTGAATCTGCATTTCACAGTAATATTTCATGCCGTATTTGACATTTTCTCCATTTCAGTCTATGTTAATCTTTGGACCAATATAGAACAAAGGATCTTAAATTTCTATCAGACTAAATTTGCATTTTATAAGGATGCTTCATTCCAAATACAATAAAAGGCCATTGGCCACTGGTCCCCCGACGCCAAGGTTATATGGTAAGATTAAATTTAGAAACTACTGTAAACTAGAGGTTCAGGTGAGCCTGTATCACTCACCTGACTTAAATAATTCTGAAAGGGGACCACCCAAGGACCATTTTGAAGTAAAAAAAAGGGGAGTAACTCTTGTAAGATTTATCAAAAAATGATCATTATCGAACTTGACCTAGATATTCATGAGATACACTTACATACCAAACCTAGTTTCAATCTGACTATTTGTTTCCAAGTTATCATAAGGAAACCAAAAAATTAGCAATTTTGAGGTATAAAAAGGGGCACAACTCTAGTAAAAATTGTCGAAAAATTGTCATTATCGAACTTGACCTAGATATTCATAAAATACACTTACATGCCACACCTAGCTTCAATCTGACTTTTCATTCACAAGTTATCATCTGGAAACCAATTCGGGACACACGGACGAAGTATAAAAAGGGATGTAACTCTTGTAAGATTTGTTGAAAAATGATCGCTATCGAACTTGACCTAGATATTCATGAGATACACTTGCATACCAAACCTAGTTTCAATCTGACTATTTGTTCCCAAGTTATCATCTGGAAACCAAATATTAAGCAATTTTGAGGTATACAAAGGGGCACAACTCTAGTAAAAATTGTCAAAAAATTTTCATTATCGAACTTGACCTAAATATTCATAAGATACACTTACATGCCACATCTAGCTTCAATCTGACTTTTCATTCACAAGTTATCATCTGGAAACCAA
>MJUT01054910.1:5147-16433 GCA_002080005.1 Gigantidas platifrons
ATCGATCTCAAAACACGACCAGTTGCACATTATTTCCCCGATAAGCGTACATTTCATAACATTTATATGTTACAGAAACACGTTTTATTAAAGCATCAATCATATCTGATAATTTTTATGAGTAACAAAAATTTACGATTTGGCAATAATGCCCCTTTAACAGTTATTGTAAAACAAATGAAATATTGTTACACGCAATAAAAAAAAACACAGAAAGCAACAACTTCCATCAGTGCTTTCAGCACTTTGATTTACATATTAGAATCGAAATAATTCATGGTATACCATGAATTATTTCTTAATTATATTACCAAGAGGCAACGTGTGTTCCCATAAAACTAATTTAACCCTGCCACTTTTTATTTACCACCTGTTTCAATCCATGAAAATGAGCAGTCATGTATATGTGTGTTAGGGACAGACAATTTAACTTCAAGGGGGGGGGGTTAGGTAAAGGTAAAATTCATTTAGGACAGATACCAACTAAATCTAGGGTAGTTTAAAAATATACAAATATAAAATTATATAAAACAATGTATCAAGGTTAAAATGCACTTTAAGTTGATATCCTTCCAAGGATAACCCATTAAAGCGTTTCCACTTATTTCCAATGGGGTCCTTTAGTGTATATCACTTGTTTAATAAAATAAAAAATAAAAAAAAATAAAAAAAATGAGTTAAGAGGTCGCATGGCACAATTTTATTTGATAATATTTTAAAAGATATGGCTGTAATTAATTTTTAAGATGTTGTTTTATTTCTGTTTTGAAAGCGTTATGGTCTTTTATTGATTTTATGTTATTTGGAAGCGAGTTCCAATCTTTAATAGCATTAAAGAAAAAAGTTGAAGAGTCCACACCTTTGATTTTTGGAACAATGAAGTTGAATTGGCTTGATCTAGTGTTATATTCATGATTCTCACTAACTTTTATAAAATTATCTTTTAAATACGTTGGACATTTGTTGTTATAGATTTTATGTGCATGTCCTAATCTTAATTGCTTTACCCTACCTTATGGTTTTTTTCTACAAAAAATATTCTGATTCCCAATGTTGCTGAAAAAAATATTCTGATTTTGGTAGAGGAAAAAAAAATAATCTGATTCAGAATTTTTGTCATATAAACTAATGTTAAATTCTGGAAAAAAAATTCACGCTTTGCGCGACAAAAATAATAAATATTCAAACTCTCATGCTGTCCGAAACAAAAAACCATACCCCCCCCTGCAAGTTAAATGGTCGGTCCCTTAGGGCTATTAATTTTGCCTTTTTTCTTCTTTTTTTGTTGTTGTTGTTGATTATAAGAAGGTGGAACTGTTCTAACACTGATAGTTTTTTTTTTCATTTATATTTTTGTTTCATTTCAGGTTGCCAATACAAATTTTTACATATGCATTGTTCTTGGGGATAATTTTCATTCAGAAATCGCAGAAAACCAATTTCTAGATAAACTGAAAGATAGTTTCTTGTACCATGACAGAAGTCTTGCCTCAGATAGCTTTCAAGATTGTAGATTTAATTCACGTAAAGTTACATTGGGTAAGTGATTTTAGCAACTACTGAAAATGATTTGGATTCTACAATACGTGTATATTTACCTTCTGTATACATCAACAATTAGAAATAAGTAACTACTGAAGTATTGCCCATAATGTGTCAAAGAAAAGTTTGAAGATACCAATGAGGTAATCAAAAGCCGTCAATCAAAGAAGATCAGACAACACAATGGCCACAAGAAAAAGGACAATAGGAAAAACAACGATCTATAAAATATTACACAGAAAACAAAAGTTCGAGCAAAACTAACCTCACTAAAAACCGGGGATGAACTCAGGTGCTCCGGAAGGGTAAGCAGTTCCTGCACCACATGTGGCACCCGTCGTGTATATTTTGTGTAACAACGTTTACCACTTGTATAATTGTATAAATATGATACCAAGCTTTATATACATTGAATGAACGTATCATTTTACTTTCAGCAAAATCTAGCATAAAGTTGACACCAGCAGCATTTACAAATCCATTCCAGTACATTGATAAAGACGAGACACAATTAGATGTTAAGGGTTATATGGAATATTTCACCAAGCAAAAGGAACAGAATCCAGGGTTCAAGGTAATTTAGTTTATGTAGAGAGTGAGTGAGTGAGCTATTGTTTAACGCCAATTCTGAAATTTTTCAGCTATATCATGGCGAAAACAAGTTCATATTCAATGAGATGATGATGACTTCCGCTTTGTACTAGACAAACACGCTTAATTTGATTTTTATAGTGCTATCCCACTGAAACAACAGTCTGCGGATAGACCTGTCGTACCACTTGGACACATTATCCTTATTCCGAAGCAACCAGTCTTTGCTCTTTCTCCTGCATGCTGCGTGCGTAGCGGAGAAGCAACAAATACCAATTTTATTATCTTTGGTTTGACCCGATCGGGCCTCGAACCCAAGATCTACCACACTCGAGGCGAGCACGCTAACCATTACACCACAGATGCGATCTTTTATGTAGGGAAATGTTAATTTTTATCATGTATGAGTAATAAAAATGTAGATATCTGATTTATTCCACACGACGCGTTTCTGGAATAAACTTCATCAGGAATTTTCAGGAACTTATGTTGATGCACATATCCTTTCTTTCTACATTTAAATATTAATTATACCCCCCACAAACAAAGTTTTGGGGGGCATATAGGAATCACCCTGTCCGTCCATCCGTCCGTCCATGTACCTTGCAAGCGCAACTCCTAAACAACTTATTGGATTTTTATGAAGTTTTACACACTTGTAGTACACTACCTGCAGATGTGCATGAAGGAATATGGTTGCTGTCCAAAATTTAAAAGGGGAGATAATTCAACTTATACTGTCCGTCCATGTGCCTTGTAAGTGCAACTCCTAAACAACTTATTGGATTTTTATGAAGTTTTACACACTTGTAGTACACTACCTGCAGATGTGCATGAAGGAATATGGTTGCTGTCCAAAATTTAAAAGGGGAGATAATTCAACTTATACTTTCACGAAAAGGGGGGGTGGGCATGTACCTTGTAAGCACAACTCCTCCTAAATGTCTTATTGTATTTTTATGAAACTTTACACACTTGTAGTACACTACCTGCAGATGTGCATGAAGGAATATTGTTGCTGTCCAAAATTTAAAAGGGGAGATAATTCAACTTATACTTTCACGAAAAGGGGGGGGGGGCATGTACCTTGTAAGCGCAACTCCTACTAATCTACAAGCGGGGGGTATCACTCAGTGAGGTCACTCACAGTTCTAGTTATCAATAATTATTTACTAATATGACACGAATGACATGTTGAAAATGTCATGGCTTTATTTACACAATTTGCATCTTATTTATTTTGCCAATTTTCAGGCTAGTGTCAGACCAACAATATGGGCCACATATAAAGCGGAGGAAATGTGGAAAGAACGACCAGCTAAACATCTTGCCTGGAGATACATTGGCACGAAGGCTGGATTTATTCGTGTCTATCCTGCTGTTTCCTTGACAAAGAACTATGATCATGAAAAAAGAACATGGTATGTAAACCACCTACCAGTCGCAAGTTACTGACAGACTTTTTCACATAATGTTGTACACCTCGCCCTGATCGAGATGCAAACTCATAACATCAGTGGTGATAGGCACTGATTGCATAGGTAGTTGTAAATCCAACTACCATACGATCACGGCCATGATGGCCCCCTTTGTTTGGTTAAGAGTGATTTATTTTTTATAGTAGATATACTATTTATAACATATATTTTACACGTTTGTTTGTGGTTGTTATATGTATATAAAAGGGAACTTGTTTTTCATTGCCCTACTCTCAATGATATTTTCAACTGTGACTGCATTTGTATTGTGACGTCACGGTGAAGTAAGCGTTTTTATTTCACGGGTCGAAATACCGGTTTTTATTTCCCTGGAAAAGCTCATTACTTCACGGGCATCTATTTAATAAACAGAATGCATAGCTAGCATACATTGCTTACCTTTTTTAATAATTCAGGGAGAATAATGTATTCCAAACAGAGATTACGTTTCTATCATTGCCAGTTAGAATGTCAATTATTCCCACACTATAAAGAGAACCTTATCATATGAGTGAGTGGGAGATTGTTGTTTAGCGCCAATTCAGCAATTATTCAGCGATATCATGGCGAGAACAAGTTAATTTTCAATGCGGTGATGATAAGGTACAAGACCAGCACGCTGAGTTGGATTTTTATAGTGCTATCTCACTGAAACAACAGTCCGCGGATAGACATGTCGCTCCACCCCGACGCATTATTCTGATTCAGAACCAACTAGTCTTAAATTGCTTTTTCTCCTTAATGCTGTGTGCTTAGAGGAGAAGCAACAAATACCAATTCTATAGTCTTTGTTTGACCTGACCGGGGCTCGATCCCACAATTTACGACACTCGAGAGGAGCACGCTAGCCATAGCACCACTGATACGGTTCCTTGTTGTATGACTTCTATTATATTGTGATTTACTTGAGTTGTTTATCACAATCTACCACACTCGAGAGGAGCATGCTAACCATAGCACCACTGATACGGTTCCTTGTCGTATGACTTCTATTCTAATGTGATTTACTTGAGTTGTTTATCACAATCTCACACATCTATGCTTTGACCTCATATTCAGCTTGGTATAGATCACCATGGATATGTTCTGTTTGTTGTGATCAAATCACACATTTTCCGCATTCATCACATGTCTCCGATTATTTTCATTGGTTGCAATACGAATGCCACTATTAAAGAAGAAAGTCGTTCCACTAGGAAGGTATGCTAGTAATTGTTTTCTTCAAACGATTCTCATGTTTTACTTAACGTTTTAGATGATATATGGGAAAATTCTATATAACCAGGAGAAAGTTCACGAGAGACGGTATCAAGGAAAAGTTTTAAGATATCAAAGGAGTGAAGAAAGGGGGGTAATCAAAACAGTAAATAGAAAATTCAAAAATGGACAAACAATTCAATAGCAAATGAAACGATAACAGGCCAACAATGATCTACAAAACTATACACATAAATCTTAAATATTCAGCAACACAAACCATGATTTAGATTGTTGGTGAATTCATGTGCTACGGAACGGTAATCAGTTCCTGCTCTTCTAATATTATTCCTGTCTTTTCTATTTTTCCTTTACATATGTTCCACAGCTGTGCAAATCTTTTTATTTATCAACAGGTGGAGACAAACTATATCACATCCGGGCATGATCTATATCACTCGACCGTATCTGGATGCTTGGGGTTCCGGAGTATTAATCACAATGGGACATACCATTCATAAAAAGGGGTAAGTATGTAATGGTTACAGTGGTGATTCCACTATCCGGTCTTATGTTATTTTTTCTAATTTATTGTTTAATTGCTATGGTTCCGTCTATCTGGGTTTTGTCATTTTATACTGGTCCCTGTAATTGTTTCTTTTGTCCTTAAACTGGTAGGGGCCGTTGTGGGATGATCTTATGGTAGTTGGATTTATAACTACATATGCAGTCATTGCCTATCACCACTAACGTTATGAGTTTGAGCCCTGATTATGGCTAGGTGTACTCGATACAACATGTGATAAAGTTTGTCAGTTACTTACAGCAGGTCGGTGGTTTTCTCCTGGTACTCCGGTTTCCTCCACCAATAAAACTGATCGCCAAGATATAACTGAAATATTGTTGAAAGTGGCCATAAACACCATAATCAATTACTACCTTTACGATTTATTTTTATCCAGGGTTTGATTTTTTCCCCTACTTATTCTCCCTAATAATATTTTTATGCTATAATTGGTGTGATTAAATTTATCTGGCTCTTGATGGTTTGTACTGCTCCCTTTATGAAATAATTTATGCTTAATTGGTATGGTGTTGTCTATGTGTAATTTGACGTTTTGATCTCGACAGACAGTATCGCCAATTTCACAGCAATGATGAACCGTATGACCGAAGTTAATTTATTCGAGTTATGTTGCTTTGAGCATGTATAATAAGAAATTATTTACCTGTAAATGACAGACACTTTATCAGAATGAATTAGTGAGATATCGTCTTTGATTTCATGAGAGCAATATTTAATGACAATGTCAATTTCATTGAAAAAGAGAGTGAGTGATTGTTGTTTAATGCCAACTCAGCAATTTTGCAGCTATATCACTTCAATATTTTCAATGAGATGATGACTAGGTCGGCTTTGTACTAGACCAACGTTACACTCTTAGTTTGATTTTTATAGTGTCAGCTCACTGAAGCAACAGTCCGCAGAGAGACATGTCGCCACACCCGGACACATTACTCTGATTCCGAGCCAACCAGTCTTTTCTCTTTCTCCTTAATGCTGCGTGCTTAGCAGAGAAGCAGCAAATACCAATTTCATAGTCTTTGGTTTGAACAGATCGGGACTCAAACCCATGATCTACCGCTCTGGAAGCGAGCACACGATGCAGTTCCCAATTTCATTAAAATTATTTTGTTGATGTATTGTACTCATGATTTTACAGATCAACACAAGTCATTGCAGTTGTTTGTACAGATTTTCCATTAGAATATTTTAGTTGGTTTATAGACCAGATATTTCCAACATGTACAGGAAATCAGTATAAGTGAGTATAAGATATCACTGGATTATGTCAGCTTGGTTTAAAATACTAAAACATTTCTTGGTTGTTCAAAACATTTGCTCAGACAGAAAGATTAGAGCTTTACCATACCTGTTAACCTCAGAGATTGTGTATGTGGGAGATCTCCCACATTCCAACTATTTAATGTGAGAGATTTTCCGTGACGAACTTTTTCACACTAAAATTTTTAGATTAAAGCAAACAAAATTTACTGTACAACTTTTATTGTTGTTGCTGAGCAACATTACTTCAAACCACTTTGGTAGGACAATACAGCTTGTTTTGCTGATCTTAGAACAGAATCACTTGGTTCGTACTCATAACACAACAAGTTTTGATTTTGCTTTGCACATAATAAAGAACAAAGTGTGTCATTGTTCAACTCGGATCTCGTATCTGTCTGGATTTTTTTTAACATAGAAAAAATTCTCTCTGGGTCTGCATTTTTAAGATTGGTTGATTTCCTTGTTGAAGCAGCTGCTTTTTTGTGTGAATCTCCATCAGCATGTCTTTTAATATTATATACACCACCATGGCTGACACTAAAATTTGTAGAACAAAGTTTGCAAAATGCCATATCATTCCCTAAAGATCTTCAAAGTAGGCTGCACCCAATCGTATAATTTTGTCCAGTCCTCCAAGAATTTGCAATAATGTTTCTTCTTCTTTGAAGAAGGGGTGCTAGGTCCTGAATTCCAACGTCTCCTTGATTGTGACATAGTTGAACTGTATTTTTTTTATTTTTTTATTTCGTATTTAAGCAAGTAATTGAACTATACTCGCCTTCAAATTTTCTTTTTCCACAACTTTGATTCGTGTAGTTATCCATTCGATATTGCAAACAACTTACATTGTCGGCGTTTCTAGTAAAAACCGGGAGAATTCCGAGTAACAATCGGCTGATTCACGCAAACGTTTTAATGACCCAGCTGATAAAAACAACAAAAATTGCGTCCAACTTTTCGATTTTAATCAAATTTATGGTCGCGGGAGATAATGTGGGAGAAGTATTTCAAAGCGGGAGTTTTTAGTCTCCCGCGCGGGAGGCACATTCTTTGCGGGAGGCCGAGCTCAAAAGCGGGAATCTCCCGCAAAATGCGGGAGGGTTAACAGGTATGGCTTTACATTCATGGAAATGAGTATGAGTTGTGTACTCGAACTACGGATTATACTCTCATATGTTGTTTCGTTGAGAAGGAGTACAAATAAGTGGTAGAGAACACTGTTGGGGCAATAAAAAATAGACAATCCAAAAAACTGGCAACATTGGGTAAATCGTAATGTGACATAAAGTTATAATTTGTTAGACTGTTTTAATAAAGTACTTAAAGTGTGAATATCGCATGTATTGTACCAAACACATTTCTGGAATTACTTTCATAAGGTAGATCAAAGGTTAATGTAAAAGATTAGAAAGTCGAGAAAATCAACAGATCGAAATTATAAAAATAAGCACCGCTTGTTGAAAAAAAGTAATACATTCTGTAGAAATGTGAAAATCAAGACATACAATCTTGTAGGTGTATGATAATTGATGACAGTGGTTTTCTTGTGATGCATCAGTCATTTAAAGAAACAAGAGACGCTAATGTATTTGAGAATTCTTTCCATATAACTCTTCAGGTATGTATATCAGGGTGGTGATTTTGTGGCTCCTTATTGTATTAGTAAGGTTAATGAAACATAACAGCCTTTTGCATAGTTGAAATTTAGGGGTTAGGGTTATGGTGTTTAGTGCCACTTTCAACAATATTTCAGTTATATGGCGGCGTTCAGTTTTTATTGTGGAGGAAAGCAGAATACCTGGAGAAAGCCACTGACCTATTGCAAGTCACTGACAAACTTTATAACATAACATTGTATTAAGTACACCTCTCCATGAGTGGGATTCAAAATTACAACTTTCGTGGTGATAGGCACACTGATTGCACAGGTAGCTGTAAATCCATCTACCATACGATCACGTTAGAGAAAAATATAACTTTTTGTATTAAAAACGCATATATGTTTAAAGTTCGGGTTATAGGGTTTATGTATGTAATGTTACTGTTGACAATATTTCAGTTACATCGTGACCATCAGTTTTATTTGTGTAGGAAACCGAATTATACTGGAAATTGTATACCCTATGTGAGAGATTATAGGCCTCTAGTTATAATGAGATGTATTTTCTATTTTTGATGAATATTGTTTTTGTTACAGGAACCTGCTATAGCAAATGCTATGCTAAAACATGGTGTGTTGAGTTCACAAGAATGTCAGGATTTTTCCGAAAATAAAGAACTTAAATCGTTTCGGGTGAGAAATTTATTGGTTAAAATACACAAACTTGTAAACTCTGTACAATACATCTCCATCTTAATAAAGGCAGAGAGAAAAATGCTTAAACCTTTTTAGTTAAATGGCTTGTCATAGAATTTATATGACATTTTCATTATTTAAACAAATAAATACTGCTGTTTCACATATTTTCGTTTATATCAATTTCTTTGATGTTTTGAATTAGTCATTATATATTTGCTAATAATATCTTTAATTGTATATGTGATTTTATGGTAACAACGTAATTGAAAACCACGAAAATTTGTAGTAATTGACTACGAATGAACACAGAATATATAGGGTTAAGGTTTTGGTGTTTAATGCAACTTTCAATTTCAACAATATTTCAGTTATGTCGTGGCAGTCAGTTTTACTGCTGGAGGATACCATTTTAACAAGAGAAAACAACCTACATGCCGCAAGTCACTGACAAACGTTTATCAGAATATATATCACGGCACGGGCCCGGATGGCTCAATGAGTTAGGTCATTGGATCTAACAGCTCATACAAGCCCATCACCAGTACGGCGTGGGTTCGTGCCCAGTTTTGTAAATTACAAAAAAGGGTGCACTCAACTCGCAGCCGCAAGTGATATAGTTTACCAGTTGCTTGCCCAGGGTCGGTGGTTCTCTCTGGCTTCCTCCACCACTAAAACTGGTTGCCATGATATAGCTGAAATATTGCTGAAAGTGGTATTAGACACCAAAATTCAAATTCTTATATCACGGCTCCATCAATATATGTTTAGTAATTTATGATAAAGTTAAACATTCATTCTGAGAAATAACGTACATTGGGAAAATCAAATTTCGGATGGACAAATGAGCACGAATGGAATATATGATAATAAATAGAAGTATATGATTGATTGATTGATTTTTGGTGTTTAATGCCACTTTCAGCAATATTTCAGTTATATCATGGCGACCACTTTTAGTGGTGGAAGAAGCCGGAGTACCCGGAAAGAACCACCAACCATGGGCAAGCAACAGGTAAACTTTATCACTTGCGGCTGCAAGTCGAGTGCACACATTTTTGTAATTTACAAAGCCGGGCGCGAACCCATGCCATATTGGTGATAGACTTGAATGAGTTTGTTAGGTAATCCAACGACCTAACTCATTGAGAAATAGAAGAATAAGATTAAGGGTTAAGGTTATGATGTTTAACAACACATTCAGCAATATTTCAGTCATATCGTGGTGGTCAGTTTTATTGGTTGAGAAAACTGGAGAAAACCACTGACCTGTTGCCAGTTACTGACAAATTGTATCACATATATATTGTATCGAGTATACCTCGCTATGAGCGGGATTCAAAATCACAACTTAGTGGTGATAGGTACCGAATGCACAGGTAGTTGTAAACCCAACTACCAAACCATCTTTAAAATCTTCAAGTTCCACCACGACCACGACGGCCCCAGAATAAGATTTAAAAATTCTTCAATCTAGCTTAAATATATAATGTTATAAACACAGTATATATTAAACATTTTCAATCTAGCTTAAATATATAATGTTATAAACACAGTATATATTAAACATTTTCAATCTAGCTTAAATATATAATGTTATAATAAACACAGTGTATATTAAAAATCTTCAATCTAGCTTAAATATATAATGTGATAAACACAGTGTATATTAAGAATCTTCAATCTAGCATAAATCTATAATGTTATAAACACAGTGTATATTAAAAATCTTCAATCTGGCTTAAATATATATATACAATACTTTTGCACTGTCGAAGCATACAGGTAATATGTGTATGAGGCTTAGAAACGGGGAGAAAGGCGAGGCTTCGCCGATCCTTTTCCCATGTTTCATGCCGAATACACATATTTGCCTATATGCTTCAACAGTGCACATGTATTGTATTTATCCTGCAATTTTAAATCGTCAATAGACGTTTACTGGACGATGATAAAAGTATTTGAAGTAATTTTGTGTATGTATTTGAAAACAATATCCCCCAATGTGCCCCGATGAGTTTGCCAAATATAAAATTTTATTCTATTTATAACTGACCAATATCAAAAAAAATATTGGACAAGCTAAATTGGTCGGTGAATGCTGTCATTGCAGGATAAAATGTTATAAACAGTGTATATTAAAAATCTTCAATCTAGCATAAATATATAATGTTATAAACACAGTGTATATTAAAAATCTTCAATATTTGATGTAGGTTACACTACCATCTAATAAACAATTAGGAGTAGACTTTGGAGATACTGGTGATACATTTGAATTGAGACCAGTAGCAGAGACCAACATCTTTATTTTGAGAATTAAAACTGGGTCT
>MJUT01054910.1:18247-44843 GCA_002080005.1 Gigantidas platifrons
TATGATCTAAACAGGATAGCTAATATCTAATATGATCTAAACAGGATAGCTAATATCTAGTATGATCTAAACAGGATAGCTAATATCTTTTATGATCTAAACAGGATAGCTAATATCTAGTATGATCTAAACAGGATAGTTAATATCTAGTATGATCTAAACAGGATAGCTAATATCGAGACTATTATCTGTTTAAAGAAAGGTATGGACTTACCATAGGTTTTGGTGTGGCTGTTAAACGCCACTTTGAACAATACAGCCAAACCTGTATTAAGAGGTCACCTATGGGACAAAGAAAAAGTGGCCTTATAAGACAGGTGGCCTCTTAAAAGATGTTCAATGCATATAAAATGTTCTGTTACAGAACAAGAAAAAGGTGACCTTTTAATACAGGGGACTGCTTAATAGAGGTAGCCGCATGGACAGGTTTGCTTGTATTTTAATTGTATTGTAAAGGTAACTTTTATCCGTAGAGGAAACCAGATGTTGAGGAAACAATTGACTGACCTGCTACAACTGGCTGACAAACTTTATAACATAAAATTTCCATCGAGTACACCTCCCCATAATACCGACATACTTTTTTGTATGCATAATGAATGTAATTTCTCGAATTCACATCAATATGTTGTATGTTAAAAAGGTAATTATTGTCATTAAAAAGTTGTTTGAACAAAATGTTTCTTTGATTTGTTCATGTCTGACTTTAAGAGCTACATCTTCTTGTAAATACATGGGTTAGGATTATTGTCATGCCGCAAGTCACTGACAAGCTTTATCACATAATGTTGTATCAAATACACCTGGCCATGAACGGGACTCAAACTTACAATGTTAGTGGTGATAGACACTGATTGCATAGGTAGTTGTAAATCCAACTTACATAAGGAAGATGTGTATTGTTAATAAAGAATTTCTCCCAGGCCTACGAAAATCAATTTTTACGAACAAACGTTTTTTCACTATACATAAAATAATCTGAATTATTGTTTCTCTCTTACTCTCGTGGAAATATAGATATACTAATTAAATGATTATTTCAGATTAACTTGATGGAGACCATAAAAGTATGTGTATCTATCGCTGTTCCGCTCAATTTTAGGCCATATGATAACAATGTGTTTCAATGACCTAGCTCATAATAATTGATTTGATTTGATTTGATTTTGGTGTTTTAACGCAACTTTCAACAATATTGCAGCTTTATCATGGTGACCAGTTTTAGTGGTGGAGGAAGCCTGAGAGACCCACCGACCATGGGCAAGCAACTGGTAAACTTTATCACTTGCAGCTGCGAGTCATGTGCACCTTTTTTGTAATTTAAAAAGCTGGGTGCGAACCCATGCCGTATTGGTGATAGGCTTGTATGAGTTGTTAAATTCAACGACCTAACTCATTGACCCACCCGGGCCCCTGTAATAATTGAAGATTATATCTGAAGTGATTAATGTTAATACATGTACTATGTTTTTAATGTTATTTTACCCCCGCTCGCCGAAGGGGAAGGGGGGTATATTATTCCTACTTCCTGTTTGCCGATATTGTTGATTTTTATACACATTGAAGATATATGCCCATTTTTCTCAGCAACTATTGATGGTAGAAATCTGATATTTGGTCACAAGCTTCATATAGGTACCCCATATCGTGGGAAGCGTTTTTCGACCTGTCAGATTCCTACTTCCTGTTTGCATAAGAGCGGGGGTATCATAAGTGAGCATTAGCTCACAGTTCATCTGGTTTCATTCAACATGTCGCAGGGGTTAACTAGTCCAAATTTATTACCACTACACCAGGTAAAACGTAATTCAAAATTGGTTTCTTGGATGTTACAGTATATCTTCGAGTGTTGTAGTATTATTTGATATTAATAATTGTAAATGTATTTGTTTGGTCTACAGAGATTCCAGTTTACCTTGCAGTGCTCGATTACTGGACACATCTAGTATTAGTGTGGTGGAAAATTTTGATGGAATCCAATCATGCTATGATCCAAAATGCTATGAGAAAAAGATCAAAAGGTATGTAGAATCCCTTGGTATTTCTCTGTTTATCAAAATACTTATGCATTCTATGAAAATGAACATATTTTGCATCAAAATATTGATTGATTGATTGATTTTTGGTGTTTTAACCCCACTTTCAACAATATTTCAGCTATATCATGGCGACCAGTTTTAGTGGTGGAAGAAGCCGGAGTACCCGGAGAGAACGGGGTCAGGTCATTATTCCGACAGCCCATTATTCCGACAGCCCTTTGCTCCGACAGCCCATTATTCCGTCAAAAATGGTCAAAAGTAGTATAATTATCTTAAAACCTGTTGTTTTTCTTCTATACCTAACGGAAAACTGACTTTAATCTTTATACTCACTGGGCGGATTGTTTCTATATTAAACTAAAGGGTATACATATGGGGTCAAAGTCAAATGTCATGGTGCTAGCAGATTCCTTACATCATGACGACATGAGAAATCTCAGTGCCAATTTCGGATGGTCTAACACTTCTACATTTTGGATTTAATCATGAAAGTTTACACCGCCACCATTACGCGAGACACAAAAAAATTATTGGAGAAAGGGGGGATTTTTTTTCTTGCCCTGATTTTTACCGAAAAATGAAATATGTCCGGACGAAAATCTCAGCCCCCACCCCCTAGCCTTCTCCCATCTAAAATATAAAATGGTCCGTGCCTAAATTGCATGACAAATTTTAATATTATTTTGAAATTTTGAAATAAATTAAACGAAAATGGAAAATGAATTATAATTCGAAGGTAAAAATGTGGGAAGGGAGCAAATTCATGTCTGAAAATAAAATCTATTTGGCCTAAAAATCACATTTGAGTTCTCGATAATGCAACAAAGTAGCCAATTTCAGTTCAGAGGTTTTTAATAGCAAATTATTATTGACCATAAATGTAAACCTTTACCTCCTCTGCTGCCGAGTGACCATTTTGAATATCTGTTTACCACCAATACAGTAAAGGACATTCATGTACTGGAAGATATATGTCACGTTTGGTTTTGATTCCTCAAGCCATTTTTCAGAAAAAAAATTTGAAGTTAAGCCATGGATTTGTAGATTGAGTGCTATTTTGTATTGTCGGAAAAATGGGCCGTCGGAGTAATGGGCTGTCGGAATAATGGGTCGTCGGAATAGTGGTTTGTCGGAATAACGTGCTGTTGGAGCAATGGTACGCACCCGAGGGAACCACCGACCATTGGCAAGCAACTAGTAAACTTTATCACTTGCGAATGCAAGTCGAGTGCACCCTTTTATTGTAATTTACAAAGCCGGGCGCGAACCCATGCCCTATGAGTTGTTAGATCTATCGACCTAACTCATTGAGCCACCCGGGCCCCTCAAAATATTGATGGTTTTCTTCAATTTCTTTAATTTCACTTTATACAAATATCATAATTTCTTTATAGTGACTGCTATAGTGAATCTCAGTGCAGTTGGTGTGAGTTTACTGATATCGGAAATATCCTTTCACCACCCTGCTGTAGACTAAAAGGAGATTGTTCTTTTGGGAAAGCTTCAACCAGTCATATTTGTGATGGTGAGTAGCCGAATAATTTTAACGACATTTTACAGTAGGTTAAAACTACTGTCAATTCTATGTTTGGCCATATTATGGCCTAAGCGAGATAACTCTTTACAATAATTATGAATTCGCAAATGGTAAATGTTTGGAAAGTTTTGCCAATTTAGCTGTCTCTATAGACATGTTCTTTTGATTGCAGCAATGAGATATGTTTCATTTGCAATTTGTTCATTTCTGTTGAATGTTAGGGTTATGAATACGGTGTTTAACGTCACTTTCAACAATATTTCAGTTATATCATGGCGGTAAGTTTTATTGGTGAAGGAAGCCCGATTAACCGAAGAAAACCACCGACTTGTCGCAACTCACTGACAAACTTTATCAGATAATTGTGTATCAAGTACACCTGGACATGCGTGGGCTGTTGAATGTAAGAGAGGGAATGTTTTCCATGTAGTCTTTTGTAGATCATTGTTTGTCCCTGTGGTCATTGTATTGTCTGTACTTAGATTTACCAATTCTCATTATTCCTTTGGTGTCTTCAAACTTTTCTTAGAGGTTTTGTATCATGCCATGGATCACGCCTGGGAACAGGACAAAAGCCCCCCGGACAAAAAAACCCTGGACATAAGACCCCCGGACAAAAGCTCCCCCTAGGACAAAAGCCCCCATAGGACATAAGCCCCCCGACAAAAAGCCCCCCAACAATGAAATAATCATACAATCTTATTACATTTGTTTTATATTGATGGTGATAATAAAAGATATCTTAAAGAATTAATACAAAAAATAAAATACTTTAAAAAAAATGTTTTCCCTTATATTGTTCATTGTTATGTTCATTTATAAAGTGTAAATTAAAAAAAAAGCACCCTTAAATGTTTAAATTGAAATTAATCATGTAACGTTAATCAGAAATTGTTTTTATTGATAAACAATAGATAATTACCATTTTAACCTTTGAAGTTATTAAAAGTAATCAGTGAGCTATTTTCTTGATGAGCGTTATTGTAATTCATAAACAAATGCTTCAATTGGTTATGATATCTTCAAGTACCAAAAATAACTTATTATGAAAAACAATATTCAAAAATAGCAGTACAATAAGTCCAAAACGTGTGCAAAGATACAAATATATAAATATGGTTTGAGGTAAAGAAAAAAAGTCTTGAACCATGTTATAAAATACAAAGAAAATTGTACATATCCGAACAGTAAAACAACGAAACAGAAAAAAAACCATTAACTTATAATTTTCATTATTGGGTGGCTTTTTGTCTGGGGCTTTTGTCCTTAAGGGGGCTTATGTCCGGCGGGCTTTTGTCATAGACCCTTAATTCATATATTTCTTTTGTAGGTCCAGTTAGTGACGAAAGTAGTTCGTTAGGAGCCAATATAGGTGCAATTGTAGGAGGCACTATAGGGGGTATTGTGTTTGCCGTAATTCTAGTGCTTGGCGTGATTTATATAATCGGACAAACAGCAACAAAAGAGAAAGATGATCCATATCTAAATCCAATTCCTGATGTTTCTGATATGACAACTTTCAGTATGACAAATAACAGATATACCAAGACAGATCGTGATGCACAGGAACCAGAGAAAACCACTGACTTGTCGCAAGTCACTGACAAACTTTATCAGATAATTGTGTATCAAGTACACCTGGACATGTGTGGATTGTTAAATGTAAGAGAGGGAATGTTGTCCATGTAGTCTTTTGTAGATCATTGTTTGACCCTTTGGTCATTGTATTGTCTGTCCTTCGCTCACCACTTCTGGTTATTCCTTTGATATATTCAAACTTTTCATAGAGGTTGTGTATCATGACTTGGATCACGCACATGATTAATTTATATATTTCTTTTGTAGATCCAGATATTTACGAAAGTAGTCCTTCAGGGGCCAATATAGGTGCAATTGTAGGAGGCACTATAGGGGGTATTGTGTTTGCCGTAATTCTAGTGCTTGGCGTGATTTATATAATCAGACAAACAGCAACAAAAGAGAAAGAAGATACATATCTAAATCCAATTCCTGATGTTGCTGATATGACAAATTACGGATTTACCAACAGACATCGTGATGTGCAGGAATCGAACGATTCGTCAGCCCGTTACAATATGCCTCCTCATTAGGATATTATATCCACGTCCAGAAGCCATTATAATGAAGGAAACAAGTACAGTGAAACATGTATAAACCAAACCTCCCTGGAACCAACTTTTGTGTTCAGAATAGACAGGTGTTTGGTTTATATAGGTTAAATTAACAAATAAACAAATATTTCCTACATTAGGAATTTATTTAAAGTTTGGTTATATACAGAGTTTAGTTTAGACAGATTTTTAATGAATATATTTAGCTAACTATGAAGTAAATTTATTAATAATTGTTTTTGTATCGATCACCAAGCCACGAACTTGAGACGCGCAACGAATTTTGGATTCCAGAATTAGTGTCAAAATGAAAAAAAAAACGATTGAATATACTTATCAACAAATGTGTAATTAATATAATGGATGCTGTTGGTTCGTTGATAATTTGTAGATATCAGTTTTCGTGGTTACTGCGATTTTCAGGTCTAAATGCACCATGATATTCAAATCAGAATAAGACGCTAAGAAAAGGATATGAAATCCATGTACAGACAAACCTGTATTAAGAGGTCACATTTGGGACAAAGACAAAGTGGTCTTTTAAGACAGATCACCTCTCAAAAGAGGTTTAATTCGTATGAAATGTTCTGCGACAGGACAAGTAAAAGATGACTGTTTAATAGAGGTGACTGCATGGGCAGGTTTGATTGTATTTTAATCCATGAAAAAAAAAATTGAATTGATCAATCATAATTTCCATCAATCCATGAAAAGTGATATCAATGAAAAGAATTGATTCCACAGTAATATTAGGGGAACATAAAACATTGAAATACATTTTTCTAAAGAAGAAAAAAAAACAAGAACAAATGCAACTAAGTGTGTGTATACAAATTATCATGTGAACATATGTGTGTGTGTGAGAGAGTTTGTATGAATGGAAGTTAATCTAATCTAATCCAAACTGACAGGAGAATCAGGGTCAAGTTTTTCCAGAGATTCGGGTTATTGGTGTTTAACATCACTGTCCACAATATTTCTGCGGTTAGTTTTATTGGTAGTGGTAATCGTATTACCTGCCGAAAATAGACTACCTGCATCACATCACTGTCAAAGTTTATCAAAGCAATATATCAAGTACACCTTGTTTTTCATGCTCAAACCACCACGATATCACTGAAATGTTGATGAAAGTGGTGTTAAACAACATAACCCTAACCCCCACGCCTTGCGAACTCAGATCGAATTCTTCTACTTGTATCGTAAATCCAACAACATATCATCGCGGCCAAGACGATCCTGTTACCCGTATAACATTCTATGCCATTACATTGGAAGATAACTGTTAAATAATGGTAGATGTTTAACATATTATTAATATATATTTACATATTGTTTTAATTGTCTAACAAATCATGCCATGTATATATTTATCCGTGTGTCCACCACATCTAACAACTTGTATCGGGTCACAACCTTAACATGATTCATATTCGGAAGTTATGTACCTCTTCATAAAACCTCAGTGGAATTCAAATTGTTGTTAGCAGGCTATGGCTTATTAACATCCGAAGCAATTCGATCCAACTGTTCAAGTTAAAATTCCTGAATTATATAATTATTGATTAAACTAAGGTTGACCTAACTCATGCATAGGTGGTGACCTAATTAGCCGATTTTGACTATCCTGTTTTAGTGTTTAGGCCCTTTGGTTTCTTTAAATTATTTATTAGAAATATATTTATATTTACATGACATTTCTAACTGAACAGTGTATTATAATAGTTAAACCTGCTTTCCGTCTGTCTTCTCATCTCATAGCAAGCTCATTTATCAGTATCATTATATTAAACGCCATTGTACTACATACAATATCATCACGTTGTCATATGAAATGTTTATTTATTTTTTTTTTGCAAAGTTTATTGTGTCATTGTTTACTGTTATTAATATAATAAATATTTACAAAATCTAGTAAATGTATATTGAGTAGCTATATAGTATGCTAGCTAGTCTCCTGTGAGATATGAAATCAACCAAGAGGAATATGCAGGGAAATGAATGTTACTGCGCTTGGATGCAACTCCTCTCCAAATTTGATAGGTGGGGACAATGTTGTTCATTTTTTCTTTGTTTTTTTTTGTGAGATATGAAATGTGCTAGGAGAAATATGCCTGAAAATGGATGTTAATGAACATGTGAATAAATACACCTAAGCATAAAGCCAAGATACAGCCTTTGTGTTGCTGTTTCTCATCTTTTCACCATACATTTTATGGCTCCGGAAATTACAGGTGTCGGTCGTGGTCATTATCATATGTTAGTTGGATTTACAACTACACATCAGTTTCTATCACCACTGACGTTGTGACTTGCAGCAGGTCGGTGATTTCCTCCACCAATAAAACCGACCAGCACCACGCATTTCTGGAATAACCTTTATATTAATACAGTGCACTTCAATCATTTTAATGACTGAACCAATATATACAAAACATAGAATCAACATTTAGAGTCAAATCATTAATTGGTGATGTCAGATTTGATATGGTAATAATATCTGTCAAAACTGCTTTCGGTTATATTTGTTGCTGGACTCGTTATAAAATTAAAACAAGGGCAACGCAAAGCGTGGCGTATCCCCTCACCTAAAACTTTGATCCAGTCAGTGAGCTTGACCTTTGACCTATGACCTTGAAAATCAATAAGGATCCAGATTCTCTTAAGGACTAAGTATACACATAGTTTGGTCAAAATCCATTGAAGGATGTTGATTCTAGAGTGTTCACAAGGATGGTACGGAAGGACGGACGGTAGCGTTACTATATCCCTTCGCAACTTCATTGGCGAGGGGATAATAAAGCTATATAACTGAAAATTTCATATAAGTAAGAACATAGATCTCCAATTAAGTGCCCACGACGCCTTTCTGAAATAACTTTTACCAGGTAAGTCAAACGATTACTCTGTGGAATGATCTAAAAGTTGTAGCAGCAACAGGGCCTAAGCAGAATAGCCAAAATATATATTTGATAAACCATATCCTCGTGCATCTCTTACATTTTACAATTAGAAAAATAATTGATTTTTGTAACCCAGAAAAATCCAATTTTTACTATAAAAAAAAAATTGGTCAACTCATGTTTTCAAAATTTATCTATAGACCTTGTTTCGAAATTAATTACTTTTGTATTTAAATTTAACCCGTCTTGAACAATATATTCTTAAAATCAACTTCTTGTTACATTACAAAACTACAATATATTGTTTGATCGATTGGTCAACTATTTAACTTCTAGTAAGCAACAGTTATGCTATATTTCAGACCAGAGCAATTAACGTGAAATCTTGAAACGACTGTACTCGGAAGCCGTAAATTAGAGGACAGACAATTACAATGACTTAAAGAAAAGAAAGGAACAAACAATGATCTACAAAACACTATTTATGTACCTTATAATTATGCCCACAGACATTCATCAATTGTGAGCAACGAAGCATAAATAATAATGATTGTAAATGATATAAATGTATTTTTTGAAACGAGAGAATTTTGAATAGAATAAAAGTACATGAATTAGTTCACATTGTCTGTCGATACAGTTTACATGCATCGTGTAACCCAATTATTCAATCACAAATCCCTGATTTAGAGATTATTTGATGAAGACCAAAAAACCACCCCAAAAATACCAACATAAATCTTGATCATTTAAGGTGATTTCTGTGCTCCCAGTCTGACTTCGAGCATGCCTTTACATGCGTATATGTAAACGATTTATATATATATATATATATGGTATACAATATACGCACGTTGTCAGAAATATAACGTGAATTTTGTTTGCATCAATACCTTCAGAAAATATGATTTTTGATGAACAGATTAAAGTATGAGGACATTATTTATTATGATCTAGCTCAGACTTTAAATTCCAAACCCACAATGCGTGACAGTTCTGCAACTAATTTTATACAGCCAATATAAAAGTAAAACAAAACCAATATCGTATATCAAGAGTGGCTTACAAAGCCCAAAAGGTGTACTCAGAATCTGGAAATCGAAGGAATACAGTGGAAAAATGAGAACAGTAAAAAAAAGCACACCAAGCATTGGTCGACAAATACACCACAGAAAACTAAGTATAGAACAGTTAATGACGTATAGGTGGATGCTTAGTTCCTGCTCCACTAGTGGCATCCGTCGTGTTACCCAGGTTAACCATCTGGTGATAATTCATACTTAGCGGTAATTCATGAACAAGCTGGGTGGGCTTTGACTAGGCTGAAGGAAAAATATCCGTGATCAGATGTGACACAGACAGTCCGTAGCTGTTGAGCAAGTCATGGTAACAACCATAATATTTTCATTTAGTGTTACGTCAACTTTGCTACTGAGTTACACAGCTTCGTTGTTAGAGTATTTTCATTAGATGCTCCCGCGCGATGTCTGGTTGATACGAAGATAAAGAAGAGTCGGTGAGAAAAGGGGCACAGTTGATACATGTATATGATATTAACATGAAGTCTTTTTCAATATACAATGTATTATAAGTCAAAATATTGCGATTTCCTGCCGATGTATACTGTCTATACTTCCGGGATATTTTTGTAAAACTAATTGACAAACATATGAAAAATATTGAGCAACTTTTAAAATAGCACAACAAAACATATATCAGATAAGCGATTTCGTGTTGATCTTGGGGGCAAAATATATCCAAAGAGCGAATAAACAAATAGCAATACTATTAAAATCAAAAATCAAAATGAAAGAAAATAAAAAGTAGGTAAATTCTTTCCAAATTAATACCAATATTCATCCAGATCGTCCAATAAGGGTTGGAATGTTTAACGCCACTTTCAACAATGATGCAGTTATATCGTGGACGTCAGTATATAGTTGGTGGATGAACCCAGACTACCCGGAGAAAACCACCGACCGACAGCCAATCGGAACATTTTATCAAAAAATTGTTTGCTGATAGGATAATTTTGGAGTACGAGTTTGGAAATTGTCACCGAAAATTGTATGACAGTAAGTCCTGTCTAAGACAATAACAATTTTCTTATCTGAGAAAGGGGGGGGGGGCTTGGATTTAAAAAAAAATATTTTAATGCCCTAGATGACCGAACAAAGATTTAGATTTACCATTGTAGCTGAAAAAAATTATGCTGTCACCGGGTAGAAAATTAGTTTATGGAAAAATGTATTTCTGTTCCACATGACAGGAAAAAAATTGTTGCTTTCCTTCTCATGAGAAAAAAATATTTTGACTGAGGAAGGTTGTGAAAACAAATATACGAGCATAATGAAAATCCCATAAAATATACATACTTGAGGAAGTAACGCGTCATTCTGGATTTTTTGTAAACAACTAAATACGGAAATTTACTGGATTGGTCCAGTTTGAATAATGTCCCATGAACCATGAAACGGTACCTAAATATACCCCATACATTATAATTTTTAAACGCAAATTAATACATTTAAAAAAAAAACCGACAAAGGATACGTAAACACTACACAATTTAATCATGTCAGAGCGATTTTCTTCATTGTGTCTGATCTGATCGCCACTTAACGTAATGCTACTTAATGGGATAAAACAGTATATTTACAGTGGAAAATGAATCTTGTGTTGGGATATATCTTGCTGTGTAATGTGTTACTTGTTGCTTCTGAAAGTTTGGACGGAACTAAGCTGTCTGATCGGCTGAAAGTGATAAGAGATGGTGTAGGGGTTACTCATATGCAGGTACAGTATACAGTACAACTTTTATGTTTGTTTGTTTGATGGTGTTTAACGCCACTTTCAACAATATTTCAGTTATATCGTGGCGGTCAGTTTTATTGGTAGAGGAAACCGGAGTACCTGGAGAAAACAACCGACCTGTCGCAAGTCACTGACAAACTTTATCACATAATGTTGCATCGACTACACCTCGCCATGAACGGAGTTCGAACTCACAATATCAGTGGTGATAGGCACGGATTGCATACGTAATTGTAAATTCAACTAAATTACGATCACGACCACGACAGGTGATGTACACCTTTTAAATTAGATTTGTAACTGTTTTGAGACTTAAAGTTTATGGACTAGAATTTACATTTAAGAAAACCAGTAACACCAATTACATCAATTTTGTAAAATAAAATATATTTTTGCACCGGGAAGACATTATTTTTTCGGAAAATATATAATTTATGTCTGCAAGCTTAGAAACGGACATGAAAGTGGAATTTCGGAAAACTTTTATGGACTGTTTCGCAGCAAGTACAAATAAATGTGATTTTTTTTACCAACAATAAACTTGCATGTATATTGCATGTATCCTGCAATTTTCTATGATGGCCTCTATGTATCAAGTCCGTACGTATGCTGTCATTGCGTCTTACCATTCGCTCTCCAGAAATCAGGTACCAGAAAAGCTTTAATACATCATGTCCTTTACTTAATAACACTGGAGTTTATTTGACCCTTTATAAGAATTCAAAATCACACGGTTGCAGACTATTGTTTTACACATATTTCACACGCTTTATATGTGTTAAATGACTTTGAACATCCTTATTGATAGAAGATTTGACCAGTTTCTAAATTAAAAATAACTAATATAAGAACAATTTCAATTTTTTTTATTTTTAGATGAATTAGACATTTTTAATAACTTCCGTAGATTGTTGATATATTTTCAGCCTGGATATATGCTACCTTTTACCTTTTACATTTTAAGCAGAATATCTTAAATGTCAAATTTTGATATCCAGATAATACGTTAATCTCTAAAAAAAATCTTACAAATTTCTCATTAAATCATCATTTGAGTATCCCTTTTCTGCATATGGCTGCTACAATAAAGGCGAAATCTATCAACACGAAATGGTCCAATGCAGGACTGCAAGTTTCATCACTGTGAAGTGATTAATTAAGTACTTCATGATGTGGACCGTAAAACGTCTGAGGTGACGAGTTCAGTCTAACTTGTGAATCCCTGTGTAGACAGTTTGCAACAAAAACTCCACGTAAAAATGCACAGACATTGGAATATCGTATTAATGTAAATTCCACGTGTATGTTCTGCTGGAATGTTGCTACAAAGAAAAGGGAAGCTTACAATTTGAAATTTGAAGTCAACTCGTTTGTCGTATACAAGTTGCATATCAGTCGAGTTTCATCGTAAATTTCTGAGTAATCATCAAGATATGAAGTAAACTTAAGAATGCCTGTGGTATTCTAAAATACAAACACAATTGGAACATATAACCTTGAAAATCGTCAAGATGGACACATTATTGATAGATAGTATGTCATCTTTATAGCGGAAACTTAATTGACAGATGGCTTTTATTGTTTTCTTTCTTTTAAGGAGTTGTGCCTTTATGACATTTAACTCATACGAATATGCAATAAGTCGTACAGAAGAGAAAGACAATCGGTATCCATTGGAATGCAAACTTTTTAAGCAGAATATTTTAAATGTCAAATTTTGATATCCAGATAATACGTTAATCTTTAAAAGAAAAATCTTACAAATCTCTCATTAGATCATCACTTGAGTATCCTTTTTCTGCATATGGCTGCTACAATAAAGGCGAAATCTATCAACACGAAATGGTCCAATGCAGGACTGCAAGTTTCGTTACTATGAAGTGATTAAGTACTTCATGATGTGGACCGTAAAACGTCTGAAGTGACGATTTCAGCCTACATTTTGTATCTTGTGAATGCCTGTATAGACAGTTTGCAACAGACAATCCAGGTAGAATGCACAGACACTGGAATGTCGTATTATTGGAGATATGCAAGCTCCACTTACAAGTATGTTCTGCTGTAATGTTACTACAAAGAAAAGGGAAGCTTACAATTGGAAAGTTGAAGTCGTCTCGTTTGTCGCACAATTGCATACATGTATTAGTCGGGTTTCATCGTAAGTTTCTGGGTAAAGATTAAGCTACGAAGCAGACTTCCGAATGTCTGTGGTATTTAGAATTAGAAATGCAAGATAAATGGGAAACATATGACCTTGGAAATCGCCAAGCTGAACATATTATTGATAGATATTATGCCATCTTTATAGCGGAAACTAACATTGACGGACTGCCTTTATATTTTTCTGTTTTATGGAGTTGTGCCTTTATGACATTTAACTCATACGAATATGCAATAAGTCGTCAAGAAGGGAAAGACAATCGGTATCCATTGGAATGCCAGCCAACCATTAATTACACAACACATATGCTGTCGCTTGAAAAGCAGGATATTGAAAATGTCAATTGCAGAGTATTTTTGTTGGAATCAGAGTGTTGTTTCCTCAAAACGAGATGTGTATCCTCCTAAAAAAAAGCATCCAAGCCAATCAATCAATTTGCAACTAATGTGTAAAGCGGTGATTAAAACAGAACAGGAGCAAAGGCAGTCATGCATTAAATCTTACAAACACAATTTCTGAAAAATAGACCAAAGAATAAGTTGGTTGGTTGGTTGGTTTTATGGTGTTTAACGCCACTTTCAATAATTTTTCAGCTATATCGGAGTACCCGGAGAAAACCACCGACCTGTCGCAAGTCACCGACAAACTTTATCACATAATGTTGTACACCTCGCCCTGAGTGGTAGTCGAACCCACAACATCAATGGTGATAGGCACCGATTGCAAAGGTAGTTGTAAATCCAACTACCATACGATCACTACAATGACGGCCCCCTCAAAGAATAAGTATAATAGATGTGATATTCAATCAATTTATTCAAAGCAATTAATTACATTACATACTTAAATATCTTCTGTGCATTAAATCTTTTAAATAACTGTTAATTTTTTTTAAATATTGTGTCTTATACCAATATAAAATGTATTTATATAAGACGTCACGCAGAGATGAGTTTTTTTTTAAAGAACTAATGACAAGATTTAACTATGTCACACAATTGGTTTATTTTACTTTCAAATGGATTAATAGTTATATAAACAATAATATGTCTTAATCCTTTCGTCTTCCGCATTTTTTTTAAATTTCAATCTTTACAGGGAAATTGCCTACAATATCAAAAGTCAGCTAAAACGGACGGGAAATGAAAAAAATATCTACCCCATGGTTTCTAACTGTAGTGCATCTTAAAAATTGAATCCGGTGCAGTCTAAGTTCAATAATGACATATCCTTCATTCAAGTCGTTGTTTATAATAACGCTGACCGCTCCGTTATACGTGTTGATATGCATTTTACTCACGTGTGGAAACACTTGCATGAATGCATCCTTTCACTAAGAGAGGAGGCTTGTGTCCATAAAACCACAGGCACTTGGGTCCAGAATATTTTTTTTCTTCAATTTTATCAATAAAATGTGCATCTACAACGCATATGAATCCGTTTGACATGCTTCGTTGTGAAATAAACGCCTTTATGAACTATGCCACATTTTCCTAATATCTACTCTATACCTAATATCTACTCTAGATATTAGGGAAATTGGGCATAGTTCATAAAGGCGTTTATTTCACAACGAAACATGTCAAACGGGTTCATATATACGTTGTAGATGCACATTTTATTGATAAAATTGAAAAACAAATATATATCCTGGACCCAAGTGCCTGTGCATAAAACCAGCATAACCCTGCCACTTTTTATTCAAGTGTTTATACCAAGTGAGTGGTCATATTATATTTGTGTGTATTTTTTGCCTCTTTCTAAGATTTTTCAATTGAATTTTGAAATTTTTCCTACTGTGTGGTATTTTAAATTTTGTTTTATTGTATTTGCATATGTGGCAAATTTAACATTGGCTTTACAACCATTGTTTTGTCCGGAATTGTAACATGGGATAATCAGTCAACTGTACTTCTTATAAATGTCCACTGGTAGGTAAAACAATGAAATGGATTATGGTATTGGTGTTTAATGCCATTTTCAACAATATTTCAGTTATATCATGGCAGTCTGTTTTATTGGTGGAGGAAACTGGAGGACCCGGTGAAAACCACCGAGCTGACGTTTGTCACTGAAAAACTATATCACATAATGTTGTATCGGATACACCTCGCCTTGAGCGAGATTCGAACTCGCAACTTTATTATAGTGATAGGCACTGATTGCACAGGTAGTTGTAAATTCAGCTACCATACGATCACGACCACGACGGCCCCAAAAACGAAAAGATAAGCAGACGAAGTAAGGCAAATTGACTTGCTTAATGGTTAGCGGTTACGGAAGATCTGTTTCACAAATGAGTCAAAAGAAATGGAACGAAAATAACCACCTCCTCTCCAATTGTACATTTTCTATAGGTAATACAATGCTCAAATTAAGTACATGTTTCTGTTTTATTAATTATAAGTTTTTACTTTATTTTTACAGAATATATATAATACCCGACCCTTTACGATGAAAACAGGGGACGGGAATCAACTGCTACATGACGTAAGTATACTATCTATCTATGGGATCTTACTCCTACGGAAATTTTTTAAACTTACAATTTTTAAATCATCCTCATTAAAACTCACTGATGTTAGTACAAATGTATATATTTTATTTAGAATTATATTCATTGTCACGTGTTCTTTTGTATATAAATCTGCCTTGTATGGGTATTTCTAAAAAGAATTGTAAAAGGTCGTATTATTTGGGTATTTCTATATCTACTTATCGTGTTCAATCTTCGTTTTTCTATTCTATGTAACCTCTAATATCATGACATCAATACAAAATAGAAAATGGTATGATACAAGTTTGCAGACGTGAACGATGAATTGCATGAATTATATTATCTTTAACTTTTTTCTCCATCTTATGACGACATTTGAAGAGAAAGAATATTAATACAAAGCTCACACTTGGGTTGCAATTGTACATAGGCCACGCGTAAGAAAAGTCTGAAGATACCAAAGTGGTAAAACAAGTTACATTCCGACAGAGGCAATTAATGTTGTTAACAGTTTTCAGATGCACCATAAAACTGGATTTTACTACTGTTAACAGCAAAACCTGTCTAAACAGTTGTTCGCTATATACAGGTTAAATCAACGACAAATATCTCCAGTTGTTTGTAGGAGAGTTCATGTCTTATTTACGTTATTTGTGTTTGTTTGCGTATAGTGGTCTCCGACAAATATTGTGTTATGTCTAAGAGTACAAATACGGTAGTTTACTTTGATTTGAAGACGGTAATTTATATTTACGTTTGCGGAAAATGTCGCACACAATTTATGCTGCCAATGAAACAGCCAGTCCCATTCACCGGCGCATGTGCTAATGAGATTATACCGAATAGATAACTCGCTCGTTTGTTAACACAGCGAAAGAAGGAGGTCATGTTAGAATTTAAGATAATACATAAATACGATAAAGATATACGTTTAATTTTAATAAAAAAAAAAAACGTGATTTGAACTTTGAGTTCAGTTATTTTGGCTCTCAACATTGTTGTTTAAATAGAAATGTTTTCGTGAATGTGCAATATAATATTATGATAATGGTATTTATCTATTAAAAATAAAAATGAAAACACTTCAATATACAGTTCAAGATTCACACAAACTTACAATCCCCACCCCTTCTTCCCAAGGGAATATTGAAGACATTATGATTAAAGATGTCAGATCTCAAATGAGTGAAAATTATTTCCAAATTGTAACGTTAGTATGTTTCATGTGGATCATCCGTTTTCAAATAAAATTTGAGTGCATGATAACTCGAATAATACTGCGCCCTCTATCGGCACTATCGCTGGACGAGGGCTTGAACGCTCTTAATGGTAAAAATCCGTCAGCTGCTATCTGGTTCAGACAACCAATCAAATGTCAGATATTAGCGCGTATGCGCATTAGTGACTTCCTTTACCTTCGTTTGTAAATATTGACAAAACAAACACGGAGAAGGATTGTACCTTTGCATGTTTAGAAAACAAATACACCTTTATTCTCATATTTATGATTTAAATTGTCATAGATTCACAAATTTAAAGAAAAGTTTTTGTCACTTTGATGTACACGGGACAAAAAGTGATTTTTTTTAAATTATTGTTAGCAAAGGCACACCTTTCTGAGGAATGACCCTTTCTGAGTACTTGATTTTTCAATAAAATTTCTTTATTATTTCATCTCTTTTTTTCCTGAATTTATTGTGGATAATAATAGTACATTTGTATATATATATATATATATATATATATATATGGTCGACACCTGTAACTTGCTGTCAACATAAGATTGTATATGGATATGCACAAGTTAAATTACGGAAAATGGGATGAAATAATAAAGAAATTTTATTGAAAATAAATATGTAAACAGAAAGTTGATTAATTCATAAATTAAAATGATTTTTAATACAATTTATTAAGAAATACCAATTACATCGTTATTAAGGTAAATACTTATTAGCCAGGAAGTTAGCTAATTAAATGAAATGTGATTCAACATGTTAATTAATTTTCATTAAAAACATACTTGCCTTTTATAAATTTTAATTTCTTATCTAATAATTCTTATCCTTATTATGTAACAATATGGTCAGATTGTTATTTTCATATTCTTAAAATAGATAGTTTCACAGTGGGGGTTCTTCCTGTATATTGGATGCATCATGTATATTACCACCTGACAGCTAATATGACAAAGAACTTTCAGCAAACATCATAAAATACATTTTTTTTATCTTTATTTTAAATTAGATTAAAAAATCAGTATAAGAGTGAATTCAATTCAAGCTTTTATTTACTGTCCAACTTTGAAATAATATTTGAAAAATAGTAATTATTCATTTAAGCAAGGATTTAAATATAGTATAGAAATCTAGAAATCCTTAATTTAAGTTTTATTTCATGTTTAGTTGTATTTATCCGGATATGTATATTGCTAGTCTTATAAAGTATGACTTCACATTTTCACATTCCATGTTCATATTTTTACGTTGGCATGGGATTTTTCAATTTGTTTTATTTCATGCGGAATGGGCAGCAAATAGAAAACAATAAATAGGAAATAGGAAAAATGACAAAAATGTAATAAAAAAAATAAAAACAAAATCAGATAATAAAAGAAATAGTAAATATCGCCACACGAGTATAGGACTATGTGTATTGCATACAGGTTTGGTTTTGTTTGTCTTCTTAGGTAGTCTTTACACACAAATTATAAAAGGTTTTATTCACGAAGATTTAATTAACAAATATGTCATGATGATACGCGAAACTAACATTTTTTTTTGTCGTAATTCCCATAAGTCATAGCGATTTATTATTTCCGGTTTGACGGATTTTATCAATGAATGCATCCAGGCGTTAATGTAGCGACCAGCGGGAGTTAATATAAGGACTGGATTATTCGGGTTAAGTGCATGAGTGATTGTTGTTTAAAACCAACTCAGCAATTTTCAGCCATATCATGACGAGAACAAGTTAACTTTCAATGAGATGATGATAAGGTCCACTTTGTACTAGACCACCACACTAAGTTGGATAGTGCTAGCTCACTGAAAACAACAGTCCGTGGATAGACATGTTGCATCATATTCGGAGAGACACATCATCCTGATTCCGAGTCAACAGGTCTTTGCTCTTTTTCCTTAATGCTGCGTGCTAAGCAGAGAAGTAAAAACAAACAAATTTCACAGTCTTTGATAACGGTTTGGCCCGATCGGGACTCGAACCCACGATATTGCCGCACTCGAAGCGAGCCCGCTAATTATTACACAACCGATGCAGTTCAACTGTATTATAAGTATTCAGGCTGAAACAGTGTGAAGTTAATCTGCTTTTCTAACGCGTCGCAAGTTCTAGCCAACAATTCGCCAGTCGTGTACTCAATGGGGGCTGATTGTACGAACATGCATTTAAATATTTTGGAAGCTCTACAAAAATATTTAAAAAAAAAAGATAAAGAAAACAAAACCATAAATGGCGACGTTTTTAGAATCAGTGTTTTTTCTTGTAATCGAATAATGGGGTTTTAAATAATATATGACAAGAATCGTATTACTAAATAAGATATGATAATATGTGTTTGACATACATATAAAGGAAGTATTAAATCACACTTGATTCTCTACAAATAGGTCAGATTTAAGATTGTGGTAATATTGTTGGTGTATCGATATATATCACAGTTTAACAATTGATATTTCAATTAAACAGGAATTTTTTTTTAGCTAAAGCAAAATGTTTCCTCAATTATGTTTTACGAGGTCCAAATATCTACATACAAAAATGTATTTTAAGAAAAACACAAATATGCTAAATTCTCTTGCTAGGACGTGTGCAATTTTGCTACTCGGAAGGGAAACCGGGAATGTGCAAAAGACAGTAAATGCATAGAAAAACTTATAAAGGACAAATATACAAAAAAGTTCGTAATTTTCGACGATCACACATACAGATTGTCAAATGTTTTACAGAATAGAGACAACTCGTACAGATGTACAAAAAAAAGTTGCAAAGCCAGAATCACAACAGATGGGGACAGTAAAACTATTTACCTGTATTATTGGCGCAAATGTAATATTTTTTTGTGGCGCAAATGAAATATGGTTTGTGGCGCAAATGAAAGATTTGTTTGGCACAAATGAAATACCAATTGGCACAAAAGCCCTGCGTCGATATACATGAAACTTTCTTTATTCTGTGTTATGTTTATTAATATTTAATAAAAAAAAAATATTTATTTTGTGTCAGTCCATAATTGAAAGTATGTCAAGCATTTCAATATACAATGAATAGTTTTCTTTAAAAAAATTAAAGAGCTTTGTTGAAAAAAAAACCCTCTGAAATTTGCACAAAGGTCATAAGAATATGTTTGGTAGCGTGATAATTACAATCTAATTATAGCTTCTTGATCAAGCATTGACAAAAGTTCTCAATGTATGTACATGTACGTAGTTTGTCACTGACAATGACACGGAAGGTTGTTTTTTTTAAATATTCATTTCAGAACATTACTGTAAGACGCAAACAAATCTTCTGTGAAACGTTGAGATAAAGTGTAGATAAAACGGACAATTACGTGTCATCTTGACATTATCATTTTAACCTAATTAAATATAGACGCCAAGAACTCATTCTAAGATGGGACCGTCGTGGTTGTGAGTGTATGGTAGTTGGATTTACAACTACCTGTGAAATCAGTACCTATCACCACTAAAGTTGTGAGTTCGAACTCCGTTCATGGCGAGGTGTACTATATATAACATTATGTGAAAAAGTTTGTCAGTGACTTGTGGCAGGCCGCTGGTTTCCTCTGGGTACTCCGGTTTCCTCCACCAATAAAACTTACCACCACGACTTAACTGAAATATAGGAATGTTCGCAAATCTCATTAGTGATGTCATATTCACTAATTTGTATGTCATTAAACAAATAATTGGTTGATAGTAAAACAATAACGTAATTGACAGGAAAGTAACCAATTTTCAAACTTTTATAACATTTTTATTTCCAAACCAATTTTGGTTCTGTTAATTGTTTTAGAGACTTAAGAAAATTCATATTTGTTTTGTCAGTTTACATTTTTTTTATTTTGATATGATAAATTCATAATTCCAATATGAAATAATGCATTTTTACGCTTCAAAACTAAATGAAACAAGATTGAATTTCCAATCTTTTTATTCTGAATATTTTTATCAAACCTTCGATGTGAATTAATTATTGCTATAAAATTTTCATTTCTGAAAGAATTATTAAATTATCGTAAATAACAAAATAATAATGACAATTTAAAGTTGAGCCTTCATTGAAAGACAAGCGAAATTTTTGATTTCCTGCCAACCACACATGTAAATTCTCAAGCCTGTGACATCACGGCGAACATCCCTATTGTTGAAAATGACGTTAAACACCATAAAGACCATAAAATAGATATACCATCAAGGCTATTTTCTCTTCAATAATTGCATGACCGCATCATTTCACTAGAAGGCTAGGTTGGGACTATAAAACTAGTTTAACCCCGCCGCTTTTTTTTTTTTTTTTTTATTATTATTAATTGAAGTACCTGTTCGAAGAAAGGAAAGTGATTGGTAATGTATTTCACTGTCAGGGGGCATTGATTTTTTCTCTGTTTCTACGCGTACGGTGCACTCAATAGATTTTAGAAGTGTTCTGACGATGTGGTACTTTATTTCATTTTATAATTGTGTGGACACATATTTTAAAATAGCCAAAGATTGAATCACAACATTTAAAACACATGCATGTCGTAAATAAGACGATATTTTTGGCATTCAGAAAGTTGAAAGGAACAATTGTTAGAGAACAATTTTAAAGGAAAAGGCCATGGTCTTAAGTTAGCGTGAAAATTTAAATGACAGTAAATAAAAGACATTTGTGCTCATGAATGTTAAAAATAGGATACTAAGGTAGAATTTGGTGATTGAAATTGCCTGTAGCACCAAATAATGGGGATCGCCATTTCCAAAACACTTCAATATGGAGGAGACAAAAGGCATAATCCATTCTCGGATTTATCCTGCCCGTGACGTCGTACAACCGGTATGGTATACTATATCAGCATTGGTCAGGTGCAATTTTATCATTAAAAATTATGTAAATGGTAAAATAACGTCGTATATTTATCTTTCGATATTTACAATATCATTATGACTTCATGTCAAGCTTTTATTGTACTAACGAAAAGGGAAAGTGTGAGAAGATTTGTTTTGGTTGTAATTACCGCTCATTAAAATCCACCTGTTATGTAAATCTGTTGTCAAAACTCTCCATTATTTTTAAGGAATAGAGAGTTATTATTATCTTCGTACTTTAGATACTATAGACAGACATTTTTTGTTACAAGATTAATAATTAATAAAATTAATAAAGTACAATGGGTGTTTTACGAGCTAGCCCGTAACATGGTGGAGAACTCAAAACCCGGCTTTTCAATGTAAGACATTTTATTTGAGAACACAATTTTACTTACATTTAAGTTTTAATTTAATTGTGTGCATTCGTGGAGCAGTTTCCCGCTACAACGCACATGGTGGCTCGATGCAGACGATGGTGAATTTTGACTGCTATTCATATTTGTACCCATTTCAGTATTTGATTTTCATATTTGTTCCTATTTGATTTTTATATAACTGTTAAATAAAACGAAGTGATTACACTTCCTTTTTAATAAATATTGCGAAGACAGCAGTATGTTTATGATGTGCAGTTGTGTATGGCATAATGTAAAATACGGTGACTGCGCTTTTGGACCGTTTTGTTTGTGTACACGTATGACATTTTAATCATGTAAATATTTCAATTCTTGAACAATATTATTGATATTTTGTGAATCTGTATTCGTTTATATCGTCCGTCAGTTATGTCCGATATCAGCGAGTTTTCTTTAATTTGAACTACTGATTATTGCATTTGTTTTCAATTTTGAAATTTTACACATGTGACATATTTGTGATATCGACGAAAAGATGTGAGAAACCTAGTGATAATACCAGTACGGTAGATCGTGATGCCTGGTATTATATGTGAGGCCGGTTCAGGATATCTGCAGCGTATCAACTTATTCTTACATTTGTGAAATTTTGAAATCAAATTAAGCCATGGCTTGACTGATGCAGTAGTATCTTGACATCAGATGATGATTGCATCGACGGTGGTTCGATTTACCGGTATTTCAGAAATAAAACCGGTTCGTTTCTTGTGAAACATTTAGGAGTTTGAGGTCTCCGCTGAATTCATCGTATTGTGACGTATATATCCGGCCACTTGATGTATTAACTTTCCCGTCAAAGCTGAATATTTGTGAGGCCATGTACACATTCCGACTTCATATTTAATGAACACTATGTACCTGTATTGTGATTTAATGTGTTGGTAATGATTGCATTGCCAACCATACCGTCTTTGAAACGTTATGTATTTCATCAGCATTAAAATTTATTACCGAGCTATACATGCAAAAATGTTCATTTGTTTATTCAGCAATAGTGTGTTTCGTTCTTTTTATTTGGATTGAAACGACCATGTTTTTATTTTGACCACATTGCCTAAAATCGGTTTTCATGTGGATGTGAATCAGTTTGTTTTGGTAATGATTGCATTGCCAAACAATTCGTTACCATGGCATATACCTATTACTTGTTTATTGAATACCAACTGGAACTGGATATGTTTTGGTAATGATTGCATTGCCAAACATCATTTCAAGTGACATTAACACCTGTTACTTTTCTCTTTCCTGGATACAACTGTTTGTAACTATTCATGTTTTTTGTTTTATATGTAATTTTGATCCTCTTCCGTCCTGCACCACATCTCCAAATTTGCTATGCCATTCTTATAGACTTGTTTGACAGTACATGTATTTGATATGGTAATGTAACAGTGATGAAAGTGTATGATCATGCTGAAATGAAAACCCGTGAGCTTTCTCATGTCATTGTCCTTCATGTGTGGTTGTGTGGGTGAATGTGAACGGATCTGTGAATGTAAACGATAAATAACAGTGTACTAATATTTGAAATGTAAGAGCTTCGGGTCTCTGTTGGCTGCATCAAGGAAACAATTTACACTTAATATATGAATCACTAATCTTTCAGGTCGATACTTCCGATAATATCATTATATTTGTCACAAAATGGAGTATAAGGTTGCATCATAAGACTGAGGATTCTACTATACTGATAACTGTTGTATTATATGTTCAGTCTCAAATTTTGTGCATTATTTTTTTTTCTTCAATTGTAATGTTTGAATATGCTGCATTTGTAACTTCTTAATAAGTTTTTTATTCCGTGCCTTCACCAACCACTCCGAAATTGTCCCCAATTTCTTTCTTTGCCGGGGGGAAGTTATATTCCTAAATTCTGGTTGATGAAGTCACGGGTAAAATAATATAATTGTCCGGAATCGCTGGGGCGTTCCGGACAGTTTCGATGTTTTATATTGTCTTTAATCAATGAAATGGCAGGAGATGTGTTTTTGTTGTATTTTTAATATGTGATTGTTGCATGGCACGCGTTGTGTCCTGCTAGCTCGTAACAGGTGAATTTTAAGTTGGAGAATGTCCTCGTATCCCTCCATTTCTTAAAGACAATGGGCCTCGGCTCTACTTTTTTTTAAGGAATGGAGAGTTACTCGGACATTCTCCTGTACGGACAATCCTTGTCAACACATCGACCAGTGACCACGAAAAACTCGGGAAAGTACGATAGCATTGGCGAAAAAAAGAAGAAAAAAGCATGTGTATGCATAAAAATAGAAAAAACTGACAGTTATTTAACCTACGGACATTCACGTAAAACATGAAATTATACGTAGATACCCCCCCCCAACTACAAATAAGCTCATTTGTTTTATGAAAATGTAACATGGGATGGGAATTTTAAGAAATAAATAGGACGATATACAATTGTAAACATTGTATTGCAGTTGAATTGATATTAATACATACATGTAACCAAAAGGGCACGATGTTGGGAAGAGGCAGATAGATTATTTATTCAAATAACATGATCAGTCCGTGTGACATGGCCGCTTATACTACGACAGAAATTCCAAATATTCATAATTTTAATTGGGCATATTAATGTTAATAGCGGTGGTTTTTGTTTAATAATTAGTTATTTACAAATAAAAAGTTACAATGCATTGAATTATAACAATTGTTCAACTGACTGGCAGCTTCCTTTAAGATGTGACAAAAAATAAATAAATAAAACATCACATAAGAAAAACACTATTTCTTTTGCGCTATGGAACAATTATGAACATAGTTTTGAGTTCATTGTCGTGAATGACAGTGGATATATCGGCGTTTAAGGGGAGATACATGGCCAAATAAAAAGCATAATAAAATAAAAAATCGAGAAAGCATCAGAGATGCAACAGTCGAGTTGCAAGTCAAAATCATTTGGTCTTGTGATCATAAATATATATGGTTTAGGGGTGGAGATCTCAACCATTAAAAAGTTCACTTCAGGTAGGGGTGGGGTATGATCCCCCGGGGCCTGAGCTATAAGACATTTAATTTGCCTAGTTACCCTGATCATAAATATATATTGTTTAAGGGCGGGGATCTCAACCATTAAAAAGTTCACTTCAGGTAGGGGGTGGGGTATGACACCCACTGAGCCTGAGCTATAAGGCATTTAATTTGCCTAGTCACCCTGATCATAAATATATATGGTTTAGGGGTGGTGATCTCAACCATTAAAAAGTTCACTTCAGGTAGGGGATGGGGTATGACCCCCCCTGGGGTCAAAGCTATAAGGCATTTAATTTGCCTAGTCACCCTGATCATAAATATATATGGTTTAAGAGTGGGGATCTCAACCATTAAAAAGTTCACTTCAGGTAGGGGATGGGGTATGACCCCCCGAGGCCTGACCTATAAGGCATTTAATTTGCCTAGTCACCCTGATCATAAATATATATGGTTTAGGGGTGGGGATCTCAACCATTAAAAAGTTCACTTCAGGTAGGGGGTGGGGTATAACCCTGGGGCCTGAGTTATAATGCATTTAATTTGCCTAGTCACAATGATCATAAATATATATGGTTTAGGGAGAGGATCTCGGTCACATTTTTAAAACAGATTCCCCAGCGGGGCGGGGTGGGGCTGAGCCCCGGGGGTAAAAAATACTGAATGCACAACTTCACATTGGCATCTCCACCCATACCACATATTAAGTTTCTATCTTATGTAGTTTCAGATAAATGTGTAATTCTCAAAATATGTACTTTTTCTATAAAAAACCATGATTTTACAAGAAAAAAAACAATAGATTAATCTGAATTTCGAACTCGCTCTACATAATAGCGTAATAATGCTTCCTACCAAAAATTATGTTGATCGGCCAAAAAGTAAGAGTGCTATCGCGTTAACGAAGATAATTCTCAAAATATGTACTTTTTCTATAAAAAAAAAACCATGATTTTACAAGAAAAAAACAATAGATTAATCTGAATTTCGAACTCGCTCTAAATAATAGTG
>MJUT01054910.1:77286-94851 GCA_002080005.1 Gigantidas platifrons
TTTTTTTTAAATTAAATTAAAAAATCATTATAAGAGTCAAGGACGTATAGGCTGAGCGCACGTTACTGTGACGCCGTTTAAATAACCTTAGTTTCTGATTTAATGTGGTTGTTATTAGTTTTTATGATGCAATATCTGCATAATCTTTATATCATTTATGAAATATATTGATATTTATTCTGTCGTATCCCACCACGGAATCCCCCTTCCGTCTTAAAAACGTCCCGTCAGATGTAACATTTCTGTTACAAATTGATAAGATTTTCGGGCATTTCAAGAAAACGCATGCACGGAAATCGCACCAAATCTGCTAAGAAAGTAACCGTCAAAATTCTTCCAACGTAATGTCTCGATGGTCGTTTTCTGTTGAGGTTTTTTGTTTTTATCCGCATGTATTTAAGTCCATTCAATGTGTCAGGTACTGAACTGAAATGCTGATTACCAACTTTAAAGGCTTTTCCCGATAAATTTAGGTGAAGTTGAGTAAATATTTGTTCACTGTTATGCATATCTATATTGTAAGAAATAATACAAGAAATTTTGAAGATGACTTTTGAAAGATAAAGAAATATTGACCGAAGTACGCAGTCTGAATGAATGTCCACTTCTTAATTTTACTAAAACAAACAACGTCGCTTGGAATCTTAGCGATTGATAATGCAGCACACAAATAAATCATCGAAATTTGTATGTGCCAAGCAGTTAGTTCTATGCAAAGGCTACCATTAATACCAATCATGAGTATATTAAAATTAAAACAAACACGAACAGAATAAAATGCCAAGTCTGAATGGATTGTCCACTTCATCAATTTCGACGTCAAATGCGTTTTCAAGACTTTTGTGAATTTTGCGCCTGTTAGCGTCGAAAACGTAAATGGTTTTTCCGTTGCTTGTACCAGGAATCTGATCACATTTGTCAAAACATATGGTCAATTAATAGAAGAAAACTTGGAAAATCAAATATCGCAACCACACTACATTTAGATCTAAAAATGACAAAATTTTAATGTTCTTTTTAAATACCGAAAATACGACAAACTTTCTATTTAAAACCAAAAGATAACAACATTATTTCGACTATCTCACGGAAAATTTTAATGTATTAAAATACTTATTTATATGTGCTTCGGTTGTTTAAGTGGTTCCTACTTTTTACAAAAATTTATCACTTAAGTTCCACTTGTGAAGCATTTGGTTTAAAGCGTCAGAACGTTGAAAACGTCGCTTTTTAGCGTTACGTTACGTTACGCAACATCTTGCGTTCAGTCATATCTTATAAACATCCTTGTAAGAGTGAATTCAATTCAAACTTTTATTTACTGTCCAACTTTGAAATAAATATTAATATTTGAAAAATAGTAATTATTCATTTAAGTAAGGATTTAAAAATAGTATAGAAATCCTTAATTTAAGTTTTATTTCATGTTTGGTTGTATTTATCCGGATATATATGTATATTGCTAGTCTTATTACGTATGACTTCACATTTTCACATTCCATGTTCATATTTTTACGTTGCCATATGGGATTTTTCAAATTTGTTTTTATTTCATGCGGAATGGGCAGCAAATAGAAAACAATAAATAGTAAATAGGAAAAATGCTAAAACAAACTAAATATCAGATAATAAAAGAAATAGTAAATATCGCCACACGAGGTACTATGGATAGGACTATGTGTATTGTATACAGCTTTGGTTTTGTTTGTCTTCTTTGGTAGTCTTTACATACAAGTTATACAAGGTTTTATTCATGATGATCACGAAGATTTAATAAACAAATATGTCGTGATGATACGCGAAATTAACAATTTGTTTGTCGTAATTCCCATAAGTCATAGCGATTTACTATTTCCGGTTTAACGGATTTTATCAATGAATGCATCCAGGCGTTAATGTAGCGACCAGCGGGAGCGTAATATAACGACTGGATTATTCGGGTTACTGTTTAGCTCGCATCTTGCGATGCTCGCTATGAAGTCACGTGATCGGTGGTACGAATTCTTCCTCCAAGTCAGGAGAACGTCTTATCACGGAATCGTTGTATTGGGGACATAAAGAATAAGGGTGTACACTTTTTAATTCAACAACCAATCAACCGTCACTCTTATTGAGATAAATTTAAGGATCCCAAAGGGGCTTAATCGGAATTCGCAAATCGAAGAAAAAACAGACAAAACAATGGCTAGATAAATAACAACAGACAGATAACCAATGGTTCACAAAGTACTACAAGAAAGATTTAAGAACACGAACAACACTAAAAACCATCGATTAACTCAAAATGGTAAACAGTTCCTGCTCCACTAGTGGCTCCCGCCGAGTTATCCATGGGAACAATTCATTGATTAACTCAGAATGGTAAACAGTTCCTGCTCCACTAGTGGCTCCCGCCGAGTTATCCATGGGAACAATTCATTGATTAACTCAGAATGGTAAACAGTTCCTGCTCCACTAGTGGCTCCCGCCGAGTTATCCATGGGAACAATTCATTGATTAACTCAGAATGGTAAACAGTTCCTGCTCCACTAGTGGCTCTCGCCGAGTTATCCATGGGATTAATTCATTGATTAACTCAGAATGGTAAACAGTTCCTGCTCCACTAGTGGCTCTCGCCGAGTTATCCATGGGAACAATATTAATTCATCGATTACCAATATCAATGGGATAATTAAGGATAGATTGTGACTACTATGGCGAACAGGACATATTGGTGGTCATCTGTGACACGGCTATTGTGTAATGGTTAACCTAGTCATGACCAGAATCTTACCACAGAGCACCGAATTGGTGCTCATTAAGAGCTGTTTCAAGTTTCCATGCAAATTCAGATCGTAGCTGTGGCATGTTTTAAATTTTGATACGAGACTGTCGTGGTCGTGATTGTATGGTAGGTGCATTTACAACTATCCATGGAATCAGTACCGCTCATGGAGAAGTGTACTCGATACAACATTATTTGATATTAAAAATTGTCAGTGACTTGCGGCAGGTCGATGGTTTTCTCCGAGTACTCCGGTTTCCTCCACCAATAAAACTGACCGCCAAGATATTAACTGACATACACGATCAGTGACTTTTGACAATGGCGTTATTAAGCTAGTTTTATGATAATGTTATCTAAATTGTCTAAACCGATTCACGATGATGACTGTAAAGACTTAAAACTACCGTAATTAGCATGAGCTCTTGTGTAAGCAGTTTGCTCGTCAGAACAAAATCCAGATTGGATGCACGGGCTCTGAATTATCAAATTATCGTATATGCTTGAATTCACCTTTGTTTATAATCACTGTTATATGTAAAAAAAAATTATGTATTTCGTAAGATGTCAATTGATATTTATGCAAGTCTATTTAAACTCTATTTAAACAACGATCACTTGGAATTGGCGTTAAACAACAATCACTTATTATCTTATTCAAGCTAATGATTAATAATGTAATTTTCGTAGAAATATATGAGTAGTAATTTACATATTTCCAAAACTGATTGTTTGTTTCAATTTTACTATTGATGTCAAACATATGAATATTGTAGGTGAATTTTACTACAGCGTGTATCACAAAGGCCCCAATCACAGAAAACACTGTATCATATCCACCGAGGGAATTAGCAGAGAAAATGAAAGCTAATTATAACAACAATAAGAACGTTTTGTGGCAGCACTACGGTACAAAAGATGGCATGTCAATTATATATCCAGCAACATATTGGACAGACTGTAACAGTTACGATCCAAGACTAAGGTGCTTAACAATATATCATTACTTTAAATTTTCTTGTATTACAAAATATTGAACAAGTAGTGCATCGTTTATTTAAGAAATAAATTATGGAAGTCGGAATGTGTTTTGAGTTTTAACATCGGGTGGTGGATATTAGTATTTTATTCTGAGCGTTAGCGAGGTATATAATTTACTAATATCCTGCCAGACATAGAGCAATGTAGAACAGCACAAAATGAAAACGTACATATCAAATTTAGTGCGCACGAAGCGTTTCTGGAATAAGGTACGCTCACAATCGAAAGATTGGAGAGCTAAATAATTTAAGCGTTTTTGGGAAGGGCCTAAGGAGGATAGCCACACTCGGCAAAGGTCACATATGCCTGAGGAAAGAGAACATTAGTTATTATTATACCTCACATAATAAAGAATCAATTCTATTGGTTAAAAGATAATCACATGACATAAAATAATCTGGATATTTTTGCTTCTAATCGCCGACAACGGTGAATAACCTCAAGAATTACTCACGTCCATTGAATAACCCTATTATTCAACGGTGAATAACCTCAAGAATTACACACGTCCATTGACTAACCATATTATTCAACGGTGAATAACCTCAAGAATTACACACGTCCATTGAATAACCCTATTATTCAACGGTGTAAAAACATGGAATAATACTTTAACATTCAAGTATTAAACAGTATATTTCAACTGTTTGTTCGGTATAATAAAAACAGTTACGGCCCTCTGAATCGGTGAATATACAAAAATTGTCAACCCCACTAGGGTTGACAATTTTGGATATTCACCTCTTCCGAGGGCCGTAATTGTATATAATTACATTATCTAGAAACTGTAAATTTCAATAATAAATAGTAATTGTAAATTTACTTCAGTTCGTGTCTTATTAAGTATAAAGCTTGTTAATCTCTAATGTTCCATACCTTTCTTACTAACAAATATAACATGATATGATGCTGTTTGTTGTTCTCTATGATTACAGCAATATAATGTCTGGCTCAATTGAGAACTTTAAGTCAATCAACATATTAATGTATGAAACATTCTCATGTTATTTATCCTCATATATATATACTGACAATAGCAGATGATCCACAAATTTACATATCAAATTTAGCCTTAAACCACGAAAATGTGAATCCACGAATTTATGCGGATTCTGATTGCCCCTTTGGAACCTTCAAACTCTTCTTAAATCAAGACGAGTTTGAAGATACCAAAGGGGCAATCAGAATCCGTATATCGAAGAAGAACAGACAATACAAAGGCAAAAAGAAAAAGTACAAAAGGACAAACAACGATCTATAAAACATGCACATAATACAGATCGAGTCACACGAACCCCACTAAAAACCGGGGGTGAACTCAGGTGCTCCGAAAGGGTAATCAGTTCCTGCTCCACTAGTGGCACCCGTCAATTGATGGTATATTTGAATGTAATGATTGATACCTTAATCTTTCACAGATCAGAATTTGCAGCAACAGCATCCCCTAGGTACAAAGATGTTGTCATAATGATAGATTCAAGTTCCTCCATGAAAAGGCCATCCCTTGTAGCGGATAAAAGTAAATTTGTCCTAGCTAAGGAGGCTGCTCGGTATGTGATACAGACTCTCAACCCAAACGATAGGGTATGTTTGTTATTCATAGTGATTGTCGTTTTTTATAGAAGTTCATAGCAAATGTTTTTACTATGACAAGACTTGATGAAGGTCATTCCAGAAACGTGTTGTACGCACTAAATTGTATATCTAGAGGAGTTGAAATAGATGTACCAAGCCATGAGAGTGTATGTTCATGTACATACATCTGTGTTCGTGGTATCAATTTTGCCTCTGTTTCTACGATATTATGCTTGGGTTTTAGGACAGACCAGAGGGTGTTGTATTAACTTGTATGACTTTGATGTTTCTTAATATAGTTATCCCGTTTAAAGCTATTGTTTTTCCCCTTTAAATTCTGCCATCATTAATCATCACTTTATCTAATTAGTGTGTCATATTCAATATATTGTGTTATTTATTTTATTGAAGATTGCTGCTCTATCTTTCAACAATGACGTCAACATTCCATTAGATTGTTACAGTAATATGTTATCATTTGCGACTGCTCAAAACATCGCAAAATTGAAAGAATTTGTTAGTTTGATACAAGATTCTACATCAACAACACGTGACTTTGAAAAGGCTCTGAAAGCAGCATTTTCTTACTTTGATACCTCAAGCAAGATGAATGATACAAATAGAGGTATGCATTAAAACTGAATATCTTGTGTCCAGTTTAACCTTGCGGATCGTCGGTGAACACACGAATGATCGCATTCCAATACTCTCCACTCATCACGCATGGGTCAATTAGAAGAAAATCATATGTATTCGAATCTGATTGGCTCCGTTAAGTTTTCATGACGTCAGTTATTTGCACTTATAATACATTCTTCTCGATCACAACATTATTGTATCCTACATGTACTTTTATATTTTATTGAGAGAAGACGATATGAAAGTACATATATATATATGTAATGGATTAGGACAGGAACATTGTAGCGGCGGGTTTAATAAATTATTATTTTTGTGATTATTGCTATATTTGATTCTTATGTATAGCAATACAAAAACAAAATGTGTATGTAAATAAACAACATATTCGACCAAGACGATTAGATGATATAGCGCATGTGCATGTAGGTACAAAACGGAGAAAAACGGAAAGTTGGTTTGTAGGAGGTGCTCATGTCTTATTTACGTCATATGTGTTTGTTTGCTTATAGTGGTGTCCAACACGTATTGTGTTGTTGTTTCGTTTTGTTTTTCTTCGTCTCGTGTACCCTATGTTGCCAGTTTCTCTGGATTGTCCATTTTTGATTGCCCCTTTGGTATTCTCTAACTCATATGTATTTTCTTTCTTGACTATTTTTGTTCTGCAGAACAAGTAATTATATTCATAAGCGACGGAACATTCACACAAGGCGAAGATCCAAGAACAGTAATACGAGATGAAAATATGAAGTTGCTGAATAGAGCGGTAATTTTTACCTACCTACTTGGGCCTGGTAAGTAAACTATTTAGACTACATTTGTTTGTTTATTTGTAGATTTAAATGAATTAATAAGGCGGCTTTTATCTGAAATTATTTTCGACCTTTATTTGTTTATTATATGCTCTGCGTTGGTAAGAAGAGTTTGAAGATACCAAAATGGGCAATCGAAGAAGGACAGAAAACACAGTAGTCAACTGAAAATGGACAAAATGACAACGATCTACAAAACACTACACAATTAACTAAAATTCGAGCAAGTAAAAACCTAATGTTGTTGTTAATATTAGGATACTGATGTCCAGTTTTGCTTCGTGTGACAACACATTTTTTTGTTAGGGGTAAAGCATATTACCCCTCCCTCAAAAATTAATAATCGACCCCTAAGTATTTCCTTTCATAATGTGAAGTAAGTAGATGGTCCGTTTTGCTTAATTGATGACTGATAAGTCGAAGATTCGCCTACTTCGAACTAAATCGATATGTGTTTTACGAAAAGAGTGAGTGAGTAAGTGATTGTTGTTTAACGCCAACTCAGCAATTTTTCAGCTATATCATGTCGAGAACAAGTTAACTTTCAATGAGATAATGAGGAGGTCTGCTTTACTCTAGACCAACACGCTTAGTTTTGATTTTTATAGTGCTAGCTCACTGAAACAACAGTCCGCGGGTAGACATGTCGCCCCAATCGGATACATTATCCTGATTCCGAGCTTCTCAGTCTTTGCTCTTTCACCTTAATGCTGCATACGTAGTGGAGAAGTAACAAATACCTATTTCATAGTCTTTGGTTTGACGCGATCAAGTCTCGAACCCATGATCTACCGCACTCAAGGCGAGCACGCTGACCATTTATGAAGAAAGAGTTGATGGTAACTGTATATGAATTAATGCCATAAAAATGAAACTATACAAGATTGACACAATTTGCATCAATGCTATTTTTTGGTATATACTTTAGGGGTATCAAGTGATGTCCAGGATTTGTTTAGTAATATGTCGGCGCAGGTGCAATCAAATTCCTCATATGGAACAATTAGGGTAAATGTATAATTATTCTTATGATTTTTTTTTGTAAAGATATACGGCATATATTCCACTTAAAATACAGTTTAGTTATTGAAAATATTTGTTCATCGTGGCCTTTTACTGGATAAATGATCAATTTGAAAGAATGGATTTTGGGGTCATCGTCACGAGTAAAATTACTCTTACAAAGTATATATGTTCCGGCATATTCAGGGTTAAGGTTAGGGTCATGGTGCTTAACGCCACTATCAGCACTATTTCAGTTATATCATGGCTGACAGTTTTATTGGTGGAGGAAACCGGAGTACCCAGAGAAAACCACCAACCTGCCGCAAGTCACTGACAAACTTTCATTGCATAATGTTGTATCGAGTGCATATTACATGAGCGAACGGAATTCGAATTCACAACGTTAGTGATGATATGCACTGATTGCAAAAAATTCAACTACCATACGATCAAAACCACGCCGACCCTCTGCATATTCATGATATATGGCCAATTGCGTTCATGCATATCTTAGGGAACATGATTTGACTTATTATTAGTTTGTCAGGAATGATGAAATGATCCGGGATTTCTTTGTTGGTGTTTTTGATGCTGATTTTGTTTTGTTTTTTGTTTTTGTAGGGGGAGTGTCTTTTTTCACAATAATTTGGTATTCCACGGTAATTTGGAAAGTCACGTATATCAAATGTTTGAGGTTACCATGCCAACAAAATACAATTTCGGAACCAATAGCTATCAAAAACGAACGACAAATTAATATTGTGTGTCTAACCCTATTCACAAATTTATTTCAGGAAGGACATTACAGTTATTTAGAAACAGCTAGTACTCATAAGACATTAGCAATACAAATAGCAACTTTTTATCTACATTTACCAGATGGAATCCAAAGATCAAAGCCTACGTATTCTGTTACCTACGTGGATCAATTTTCAGAAGTTGGTGAGTATTAAAATGTTAACCTCCAAGACTTGTGGCATATTATATATTTTAACATGTTGCTATGTAACTAAAATTGCAATAAACGTCCACAATGTGGCAATATCCACAATTTGTATTATTGAAGTGACAAGTGGTGCCACTTGCGGAGCAAGAACTGCTTACCCTTCCGGAGCACCTGTGTTCACCCCCGGTTTTTAGTGGGGTTCGTGTTTCTTGATCTTTAGTTGTATGTGTATGTTTTGTAGATCAATGTTTGTCCTTTTGTCTTTTTTTATTTGGCCATTGTGTTGTCGGTTATTCTTTGATATACGGATTCTGATTTCCCTTTTGGTACCTTTTGGCCATTGTGTTGTCGATTCTTCTTCGATATACGGATTCTGATTACCCCTTTGGTATCTTCAACCTCTTCAACCCCGCCACTTTTTTTTTATTGAAGTGCCCGTACCAAACCAGAAAGATGAGCGGTCATATATTTGTGTGTTAAGGTTATCGATTTTTTCTCTTTCTATGATTTTGATATTTCATTCTAGGGTTGTTCCGAGAGTGGGGTATTTTTTGTATTCATCTTATTAGTCTGATATATTTGTTTATTGTATTCGAGAAAGGGGCCCGGGTGGCTCAATGAGTTAGGCCTATCACCAATACGGCGTGGGTTCGAGCCCAGCTTTGTCCATCACAAAAAAGGGTCCACTCGACTAGAATTTGCAAGTGATAAACAGACATGCAGCTAATCGTCGGCCCTGTCGAACCTAGGGTCAGAATTTTAGAGGATCCGGAAAATGAAGTCTTTGTGTCAGACCTAATGATCGGCAAACATTTTTACTGCTTGGGGCTGTCAAAAATTAAATTTCTGTAGGTCCTGGTTACCTCTACGACCCCTGGGACGAAGGATCTTTGATTATCGTTAATAAAGTCAAAAGTCGTAAACAAATCGGTAAACATTTCTGTTCCTTTCTGGTTATGCTAAATTTCGGGAACCAGTTCCCATTCCGGATTTTATTTCGTATCCTATCGGTAATCGTTGTAAATTGTAATTTGATAATTTACGTTATGGCTGCATGGCCAATTAAGTTTACGGAGGGGTCTAAACCTGGAAAAACGCACCCACTACCTATCGATTTATCTACAGAGAATAAAAAAGCCAAAAGGTCTGCTTACGAGAAGGAGAGGTGACCGGGTGGTCCTTTAATCAAAAATGGAAGGACAAAATGAACAAACAAATGACTACTTGATATCAAAGTACTCATTAGAGGAATAAAAAAATCTTAATAATTTAAAGTATTGATTATTTGATGTTGCAGGGTTATCCAGATTGAATGTGGTCTCAGTCACTAACCCCCCCCCCTTAGCATCCTTAATCTGATTCTGGTCGTAGTAGTCGTTAACTGTGTCAAGACTTTAAGATGTCCCTTTAATTATACTGTATTGAAAGTGAACTATTAAAAAAATTCTAAAAATAAGTAGGTCTGGCAAAACTCTCTTACTTGCAGGACCCAATGTCTGACAGGGGAAACAAATTTATCTGCAACTCTGGATAAAGTTTACCAGTTGCTTGCCCAGGGTCGGTGGTTCTCTCCGGGTACTCCGGCTTCCTCCACCATTAAAACTGGTCGCCATGATAAAGCTGAAATATTGCTGAAAATGGCGTTAAAACACCCAAAAATCGAAATATATTGTATCCGAGAACATTGACTTTCAAATGAAATACCTTATTCAACAAATATTTTGTTCTGTCGTGTCAAGTATATAGATTGACGAAAACATAAAAAATAATTTGCTGAATATCCCGACAAGGTTCTTGAATTGAATTATGTTTTGTCATTGTAGGACGAGGTCGTATGTTAGTTATACAATAATTATTTAGACGATTATAAAAGTATGAGACATTTTTGTTTTGTTTTTGAAATCGTATTCGAAATACTGTCAGTTTATATTTTATAAAACATTGAATTATATTGATGTATTCAAACTGAGAAGTGTTTTGTTAGCTATAAAAGGATATCCGTCATAGTTAATGAACGGTAATTTGGTTTACATGAAAATGCCCATCGGACTAGTTTAGCACCGCCACTTTTATTATCTGTGTACCAGGTCAGGGAGGGCGAGTGGTCATATCTGTGTTAGGGGTATCGATTTTACCTCTGTTTTTACGATATTCCATTTAGAATTTTGGGACTGTTCGTAACTGGCGGTCTGGTATTATTTGATTTTATCTTGTAATATACCATAAGATGAAAAACGAAGAAAAACCACACTGACCGAACAATTCAAAATCAAATATCAAAATCGTAGATAGAGGGAAAAAGGGACACCCCTCACACACAAATACGTGACCCCTTACTTTAATTCTATGTCCTTCTTCGAATATGATTTGATTTTGATTGATTTGATTTTTGGTGTTTTAACGCCACTTTCAACAATAATTCAGCTATATCATGGCGACCAGTTTTAGTGGTGGAGGAAGCCGGAGTACCCGGATAGAACCACCGACCATGGGCAAGCAACTGGTAAATGTTATCACTTGCGGCTGCGAGTCGAGTGCACCCTTTTAGTAATTTACAAAGCCGGGCGCGAACCCACGCCGTATTCAGTGTTTTCCATAAGAACAGGCAGCAGGCCAAATTGCCTCGTTCAAGCACTTTCTTGGTCGGTTCAAATCATAAATTTTATATAGAAATGTACTTGGAAAACCAAGTGTGGCCTGTTCAAAGTTGCCTTTGACCTCTTACAATGAAAATTAGGGAAAGCACTGTGTATTGGTGATAGGCATGTATGAGTTGTTAGATCCAACGACCTAACTCATTGAACCACCCTGGCCACTTCTGCGAATATGATTACTGAATACAAATAATGTGATATAATCTGTCAGTAAATAAACGTTAGAGCAAACCGAAGGGGCAATCAATAATACACAATACAGAGACACTGGACACACTGGACACACAAGACACAGGACCAAGGCAAACAAAACAAAACAAAAACACAACACAACACAAAGCAGAAACCTAAAAGAGGAAGACCACGAACTTCACCAAAAACTGATTATGACATTATTCAAAAGTAGTGTAATAATAATTTGTCTTTTATATACCAGCAAATTGTCAGATTCCACAAACGACATTTTGTTATCATGTAGACAAACAAACAAAGGAATAAATACCACAACACAGAAAGCGATAACGAGGAGCAACACCGAATAATGTACTTGTATAGAATACACATTATGTGATATAGTATGTCAGTGACTTTCGTCAGATCGGTGATTTTTTCCAGATACTCCGGTTTTCGTCTTCAGTAAGATTTACTGCAACGATTTACATATAACTGAGAGTGTCCTTCAAAACGCACAATCCAATAAACTATTTTTAGAACTTCCAACCATTTTTTGCATAAAAAGATATGTCTGTCTTACAACTCATATTGTTGATTTAATATTGATCGAGTCAATATATCAAATAACAATCTATTTCTTTTAGATGTTTCATATCTTTCAATGAACCATTTGTAATTATTCACTACAGGTTTGATGACGTCATTGTGTCTTCCGGCCTTTGTCACTTCTGGGTTTCATGGAGTGGCCTGTACAGATATCAAACTCAGTGAATTGTTAAAGGAGGTTGAGTTTTTTGAAGAAGGAAATTCCTCTTACGCTTTCATGATTGATAAAACTGGCAGAGCACTTGTCCACCCATTACTCCCTGACGCAACATATGTTAAGCTTAAGGACGTCCCAGTTCAGGTCGATATCACCACTTTAGAGAGGTCACCAAACTCAGGTGAAACTATTGATAAAATAAAAAGGTATAGTACACGTAATATATAGACTCGCACTAAGCCATTTTTGTAGTCTTGCTGTAAGGGCGGTCGTGGTCATGATCGTATGGTAGTTGGATTTAGAACTACCTATGCAACCAGTTCATATTGCCATTAATGTTGTGAGCTCGAATCCCGCTCAGTCGAGGTGTACTCGATACAACGTTATGTGATGAAGCTTGTCAGTGACTTGCGGCAGGTCGGTGGTTTTCTCCGGGTTTCCTCCACCAACAAAATTTACGGCCACGATATAACTAATATATTGTTGATAGTTGCGTTAAAAACCCTAACCCTTACCCTGTAGTATATTTTTGCAATTATTAAATACCTATGCATTTCAGATTCAATACTGGGAGAGTAATAGAGAACTATTTGCGGATGAAGCATTATTACAGAGTATTTATTTCGATATTCTATGGCTGGTTTTGGAAGACAATAGGATAACACATTTAATACACCCCATTTAAATTATGAAGATATATGGACACCTAATGGTATCAAAAAATATATTGGGGCACTTGGATTTTCAACTACCTATGCAATCAGTGCCTATCACCACTGATGTTGTGAGTTCGAAACTCGATCAGGGCGAGGTGTACAAAATTATGTGATAAAGTTTGTCAGCGACTTGCGACAGGTCGGTGGTTTTCTTCGAGTCCTCCGGTTTCCTTCACCAATAAATCTGATCACCACGATATACATTGTAACTGAAATATTGTCGAAAGTAACTATTCATAAAATAATCTTTGAATTTATTGGGGTTTTTTTTGTATTTATTTGTAAAATAAAACGAGGATTTTTTGTAATAATGTCTGGATTTTTCAGTGGAGTAGCAGGAAGTAAACATTTATCAGCAGTCTATTTTACTATACCACGTGGTACCTTAGTCAATGATGGTAGCAGTGTTCGATTGGTAAAAGCAACATACTATTGGGCACCAGTAAGTACGAAATGTCATATCCTCCATTATTACGGCGTTTTAACCCCACTGAACCAGTGGTGGACAAATATGTAATCCTCTAGAGGATTAAAATGCCTCGTGCCTTTCCTCGCATGTGGTTAAATCGGTAATTGGCTAGAAAAATAAATAAATTTCGTGTTAAGGGGGTACCATACACTACAGGGAGATAACTCTTTAAAATCAGTTGAACGTTTTGATCATATGATGTCTGTATGCAGATATCAAGCATCTCGGTGATCAAATCCACAGAGAGAAAAGCTCCTATGTGGCTAGTGAATGTATAGCTCTGAGTATATTGGTTGGAATTTGTTAAAATTTTGATATTCATTACAGTGGATATATTCAAACACACTGCCAAAAAAAATAAGAAAATCAAACGAGCAGATACAATTTTACCTGAAGTGTATGGTACCACCTTAATAATGGGAGAAACAAATTCTCCTTCAGTTGCCCATGTGGGTTACGATATTTATCCACTCTCGAGAGTTAAATTTAAAATTTTAACTCTCTTGAGAGGAGAAATATCGTAACACTCGGGTAACTGACGGAGAATCTATATATCTCTATAATACATTTCTCTGACGTCACATTACCGGCATATTTATAGTCTACAGTTTCTTTGATTAAATAATACAGTTACATTACCGGTAATTAAATTCTACAGTTACTTTACCGGTAGTTATATGATATAGTTACTTGACCCGTAATTAAATTCTACAGTTACTTTAATTAAATTCTACAGTTACCTGACCGGTAATTAAATTCTACAGTTACTTTACCGGTAGTTATATGATATAGTTGCTTGACCCGTAATTAAATTCTACAGTTACTTTAATTAAATTCTACAGTTACATGACCGGTAATTAAATTCTACAGTTACCTGACCGGTAATTAAATTCTACAGTTACTTTAATTGAATTCTACAGTTACCTGACCGGTAATTAAATTCTACAGTTACCTGACCGGTAAATAAATTCTACAGTTACCTGACCGGTAATTAAATTATACAGTTACCTGACCGGTAATTAAATTATACAGTTACCTTAAGCGTTATTGTACATTTCTCTACCTATTACATTTCAGATTTCAGATACAAATTTTGTTGTGAGCATTGTTCTTGGTGACGAATCACACTCAGAAATTTCAGAAACTGAATACCAAATATCAGCTGAAGACCTGGAAGACGTGTTTATGTACCATGAAAGAAGTTTGACATCAGACAACTTCCAAAATTGTAGATTTAACGCTAGGTTGGTGACGTTAGGTAAGGTTATTGTGCTCAGTCTGATGCTAACGTTAGGTAAGATTGATGTGCTCAGTCTGGTGCTAACGTTAGGTAAGATTGTTTTGCTCAGTCTGGTGCTAACGTTAGGTAAGATTGTTGTGCTCAATCTGGTGCTAACGTTAGGTAAGATTGTTGTGCTCAGTATGGTGCTAACGTTAGGAAAGATTGTTGTGCTCAGTCTGGTGCTAATGTTAAGAAAAATTGTTGTGCTCAGTCTGGTGCTAACGTGAGGAAAGATTGTTGTGCTCAGTTTGGTGCTAACGTTAGGTAAGATTGTTGTGCTCAGTTTGGTGCTAACGTTAGGTAAGATTGTTGTGCTCAGTCTGGTACTAATGTTAGGTAAGATTGTTGTACTCAGCCCGGTACTAGCGTTAGGTAAGATTGTTGTGCTCAGTCTGGTGTTAAAGTTAGGTAAGATTGTTGTGCTCAGTCTGGTGTTAATGTTAGGTAAGACTGTTGTGCTCAGTCCAGTGCTAGCGTTAGGTAAGATTGTTGTGCTCTGTATGCTGCTAATGTTAAGTAAGATTGCTGTGCTCAGTCTGGTGTTAAAGTTAGGTAAGATTGTTCTGCTCAGTCTGGTGCTAGCGGTAGGTATGATTGTTGTGCTCAGCCTGGTGCTAACGTTAGGAAAGATTGTTGTGCTCAGTCTAGTGCTAACGTTAGGTAAGATTGTTGTGTTCAGTCTGGTGCTAACGTTAGATAAAATTGTTGTGCTCAGTTTGGTCCTAACATTAAGAAAGATTGTTGTGCTCAGTCTGGTTCTAAATTTAGGTAAGATTGTTGTGCTCAGTCTGGTGTTAACGTTAAGTAAGATTGTTGTTCTCAGTCAGGTGCTAATGTTAGGTAAGTTTGTTGTGCTCATTCTGGTGTTAACGTTAGGTAAGATTGTTGTGCTCAGTCTGGTGTTAACGTTACGTAAGTTTGTTGTGCTCAGTCGGGTTTTAACGTTATGTAAGATTGTTGTGCTCAGTCTGGTGTTAGCGTTAAGTAAGATTGTTGTGCTAAGTCAAGTGCTAATGTTAGGTAAGATTGTTGTGCTCAGTCCGGTGCTAGTGTTAGGTAAGATTGCTGTGGTCTGTCTGGTGCTAATGTTAAGTAAGATTGTTGTTCTCAGTCTGGTGTTAAAGTTAGGTAAGATTGTTGTGCTCAGTCTAGGTCTAGCGTTAGGTATGATTGTTGTTCTCAGTCTGGTGCTAACGTTAGGAAATATTGTTGTGCTTAGGCTGGTGCTAACGTTAGGTATGATTGTTGTACTCAGTCTGGTGTTAAAGTTAGGTAAGATTGTTTTGCTCAGTCTGGTGCTAATGTTAGGTAAGATTGTTGTGCTCAGTCCGGTGCTAGCGTTAGGTAAGATTGTTGTACTCTGTCTGGTGCTAATGTTAAGTAAGATTGTTGTGCTCAGTATGGTGTTAAAGTTAGGTAAGATTGTTGTGCTCAGTCTGGTGCTAGCGTTAGGTATGATTGTTGTGCTCAGTCTGGTGCTAACGTTAGGAAAGATTGTTGTGCTCAGTATGGTGCTAACGTTAGGTAAGATTGTTGTGCTCAGTCTGGTGCTAACGTTAGGTAAGATTGTTGTGCTCAGTCTGGTCCTAAATTTAAGAAAGATTGTTGTGCTCAGTCTGGTGCTAGCGTTAGGTAAGATTGTTGTGCTCAGTCTGGTGTTAACGTTAAGTAAGATTGTTGTTCTCAGTCCGGTGCTAACCTTAGGTATGTTTGTTGTGCTCAGTCTGGTGTTAACGTTAGGTAAGATTGTTGTGCTCAGTTTGGTGTTAACGTTATGTAAGATTGTTGTGCTCAGGCTGGTGTTAGCGTTAAGTAAGATTGTTGTGCTCAGTCTGGTGTTAACGTTAGGTAAGATTGTTGTTCTCAATTTGGTGTTAATGTTAGGTAAGATTGTTGTGCTCAGCCTGGTGTTAACGTTACGTAAGTTTGTTGTGCTCAGTCTGGTGTTAACGTTAGGTAAGATTGTTGTTCTCAGTCTGGTGTTAACGTTACGTAAGTTTGTTGTGCTCAGTCCGGTGTTAACGTTAGGTAAGATTGTTGTGCTCAGTCTGGTGTTAACGTTGCGTAAGTTTGTTGTGCTCAGTCTGGTGCTAACGTTAGGTAAGATTGTTGTGCTCGGTCTGGTGCTAACGTTAGATAAGATTGTTGTGTTCAGTCTGGTGTTAACGTTAGGTAAGATTGTTGTGCTCAGTCTGGTACTAACCTTATGTAAGATTGTTGTGCTCAGTCTGGAGCTAGCGTTAGGTAAGATTGTTGTTCTCAGTCTGGTGCTAACGTTAGGTAAGATTGTTGTGCTCAGTCTGGTGCTAACGTTAGGTAAGATTGTTTTTCTCAGTCTGGTGCTAACGTTAGGTAAGTTTGTTGTGCTCAGTCTGGTGCTAACGTTTGGTAAGATTGTTGTGCTAAGTCTGGTGCTAATGTTAGGTAAGATTGTTGTGCTCAGTCTGGTCCTAAAGTTAAGAAAGATTGTTTTGCTCAGTCTGGTGCTAGCGTTAGGTAAGATTGTTGTGCTCAGTCTGGTGTTAACGTTAAGTAATATTGTTGTTCTCAGTCCGGTGCTAACCTAAGGTATGTTTGTTGTGCTCAGTCTGGTGTTAACGTTAGGTAAGATTGTTGTGCTCAGTTTGGTGTTAACGTTATGTAAGATTGTTGTGCTCAGGCTGGTGTTAGCGTTAAGTAAGATTGTTGTGCTCAGTCTGGTGTTAACGTTAGGTAAGATTGTTGT
>MJUT01054910.1:105641-121810 GCA_002080005.1 Gigantidas platifrons
ATATATTTTTTGTGGTGCGAAGCGCAATTTTTTTTCAGAATTGAACATCAGGTTATATGAAAAAAAACCTCTGAATTTGAATATTTTTTTTCCCTCCACCAAAATCAGAATTTTTTTTTCAGCAACATTGGGAATCAGAATATTTTTTTAGGAAAAAACCATAACCCCCCGCCCCCTTTCAAGTTAAATGGTCGGTCCCTAAGTATTTACCTTAGCAATTAGTTTTTGTGCTGTCCCATTATTTGTATTTACGTTCTTAGTTCCGTGTTGTGATGTCCGTTACGATTTCCCCATAAAAACGATGTTCGCTTCAACGTTATCTCCAGTTGTTTCTAGGAGGTTTCATATCTTATTTACGTTATTTGTGTTTGCTTGCGAATATGGGTGTCCAAAACATATTGTGTTGTGTTTTTTTTCTTTTTTCGTATTGTGTATCCTATGTATTGACCATTCTTAATTGCCCTTCGGTATTCTCTAGCATTATATACTTCTTATCGTTTCCATGGTATTCGGAAAATAGAAATTGTCGTCAAGACTACCAATTTGTGTTTCAGTTTGAATAATAATATGAAAACAAAGAAATTCTTATAATATCTATATTTACGGTAGGTACGGCGAAGGTTCCAGAACTCAATCCGAAGGAGTTGTTCAGTGCGTCACCAAGTGGTGGATAGAGGGTGGTCTCTCGATTGGGGTGTCGGGTTAGATTCAAAACCTTACCATATGCATTAGTTGATAACGTTTTGATGAGGATCACGTTCCCTGCAAGTTAAAGGCCTCCTTTTTATATTTGGATAAAGAGTAGGCGCATATATAGTAGTCACCGTAAATGTCGTCCCTATGCAACTCTCCATTCTTTTCCAGTGGCAGTCAAAAGTTGGCCTGATTGACCCATCCGTCCCTCATTTGAACATAGTTTTGTGTGTTCTACATTTTTTGCACTGGTCCTGAATATCGCTGAAATACAGCTCGCTTGATGCTAATCTATGATAAATCATTATATATAATTTTACTCAGTACATGTAACTGTTTAACATTGCATATATTGTTCTGAAGAAAGGATTGACCTTATGGGCCATAGAAACAGTTGTTATCGTCAAAGAATTGACTTATTTATGTTTATGTTACATTTTTCTTTCCAAATCCAACGAGTAAAACAGAATCCTTCCAGAACATGTTATCTCTTTTTACCTTCTCCTTATCTCTTTGCATCTGTTTCTGTGGTTTTTCAATTAAATTTTTGACATGTTTCGACAGTCTGATAATTACAAAAAAATATTCATCAAATTAACAGGTAATAAAACGTATTGTTATACCTCATATATTAATTACCATAAATAGATTCATTTGATTGGACAATGGGTAAAAATTAGAACACGCGATCACACAGGACAAAAATCATTTTCCGTGAAATAAATATCATATTCCACCACTTCGGAAGCCTCGAAGGTTTTCCCGTCATACTTATCTTTCTTTGACAGGAAAAAGTCAGAGGCACCCGGAACGCATCATTTGCAGGCAACCGCTACAATGTGGTTTTAAAATATCTGAGACAACGTTCGAATGGACTTAGAATATGTTTGCCAGCAGTATTTTACATATTTATGTCTTTTCTTGGTTTCATTCGGTATAATAAAACATTTATAGCATGCGGGTACAGGAAAGATGAAAATTTATTCACCCGTGAGTATCATATTCCCCTTGGGCGATGCCCTCGGTGAATATGATACACTTGGGTGAATAAATTTTTGATATTTCCCTCACCAGCATGCAATAAATGTATAGTATTAATAGAATGACAATATCATATTATAGTTTAACACACTTCTTATGGAAAAATACATTTTATTATTTTTATAATGGAAATCCAACAAATTTAGTGAACGGTTCAAAGAGCCCATCTTTATTGATAATAATCAGCCTATCAGTAGGAAATGTTTTGTTGTTGATCTAGTTTGATCTGAACCCAAATAGGACTAAATACAGAACAACAATAGAACACAATTTTACACACGAATATCTTTGATTTACGAGCTGAAAGATAATACTTGTTTTCTTGTCAAACGAATTTAAGTCACGAATTGTCATTTGATGCTGTTGTCTATGTCATATAATTGGACCTCTTTTACCAACAAACATTATTATGTTGAATTGAATGGGGAAGTTGAAGGTCAACACTAATTTAAACAACTTTGTATTTTTCCATTTTTCAAGTTATTTTTAGATTGTTTTTGTGATATATAAATGTATATATATATATTACAGTGGTATTTTTGCAATCCGACAGCAAAATTTTCCGACAAATATTTATGGTCCCAAAGTATCTATTTTAACACTTTTTGTTAATAAAAACGTTGTGTAATCTGAAACCTCACTCTTCTGACCTCCGACACTGTTTTCCATCCCAGTGTTATTAATTACACTTAATTAATCCTGTCTTATCTGACCTTTGATCTTCTAATTTATAAATTACCATCATTTCACGTGTATCATTAAATATGTATAGGTTATTCAATACCTGGCCATAGTATATGTAAAAGAATGCCTCGAGGCGAAGCCGAGATGCATTCTTTTTCATATACTAATGACCAGATATATTGTATAACCAATTTAGCCCATACTTTCTTTGCCGAGTGTCATGATTACCAATTATTACTAAATTAGGCAGTCTAAGCCAGATTAGATTGAATGAGTATCAGCTCAAAAGCATTTCCTTGAATTACAACATATGTGGTATATGAAAAATATTCAATAACACAAGACAAAGAAAGTATGGGCTAAAAACCATTAACAAATTGACATTATAAATTATAATTTGATGGTGATTAGAGACTCATTAATAAGGGTTAACAGTATTTTTGTCCAATAATATAATATATTTGTAATTACAACTTTACAGTTAACTGTTTTCACTTTCTTTGTAAAGTACATGGCTACAACTATAATCTGAGTTTATGAAATTGTTCTAACTATATTAAATGTGATATAGATTAAATGTATTTACATCTACATTGTATAAAGATCCCTTTACACTGTAGTTCTCTAATTATTTCACAATTTTTAGCTCACCTTACCAAAGGCAATGTGAGCTTTTGCCATCACTTGGCGTCCGTCGTCCATCGTCCGTCGTCTGTTGTCTGTCTTCTGACGTGCGTTGTCCGTTAATTTTTCACATTTTAATCTTCTCTGAAACCCCTCAGCCATATGAACTGAAACTTGGTAGGAAGCATCTATGGAAGGTCCTCTATAAAGATTGCTCATTATGTCCCGATCCATTAACAAACATGGCCGCCACAGGCGATTATTGCTTCTGTTTTGATTGATTTCTAAAAAATATTGTTTTCTGTTAAAAGGGAGATAACTCTAGTTTAAAAATAGATACATTTTGTACTTATTCAAAATGCAGTTATCTCTGAATTGAATTACAGATAAATATGCCTCTAAAACCCCTCAACCAAATGAACTGAAACTTGGTAGGAACTATCTATGGAAGGTCCTCTATAAAGATTGCTCGTTTCGTCCCTATCCGTTAACGAACATGGCCGCCACAGGCGACGCTTGTCTCTGAATGGCCGATTTAAAAAATTCTTCTCTTCTGAAATCGCTTGGCTAAATGAACTGAATCTATGGGCAGTCCTCTATGAAGAGTGCTCATTTCGTTCCGATCCATTAACAAACATGGCCGCCACAGACAATTCTTGTTTCTGATTGGTCTATTTCTAAAACTTTTCTCCTCAAAAACCACATGGCCAAATGAACCGAAACTTGGTAGGGAGCATCTATGGAAAGTCCTCTATAAAGATTGCCCATTCCGTCCCGATCCATTAACAAACATGGTCACCACAGACGATTCTTGTTTCCGATTGGCTGATTTTTAAAATTCTTCTCCTCTGACACCGCTTGGCCAAATGATCCAGACTTGGTGGGGAGTATCTATGGGCGGTCCTCTATAAAGAGTACCCATTTCGTTCCAATTCCATTAACAAACATGGCCGCCACAAGCGATTCTTGTTTCTAATTGGTCTATTTCTAAAAATCTTCCCATCTGAAACCGCATGGCCAAATGATCCGAAACTTCGTAGGAAGCATCTCTGGAAAGTCCTCATATAAAGAATGCCCATTTTGTCCCAATCTGTTAACAAACATTGCCGCAACAGACAATTCGTGTTTCTGATTGGTCAATTTCTAAAAATCTTCTACTCTGACACAGCTTGGCCAAATAGACCGACACTTAGTAGGAAGCATCTATGGAAGGTCCTCTATGGGAATTGCGCATTCCGTTTTGATCCGTTAACAAACATGGCCGTCATAGACAATTCTTGATTCTTATTGTTCGATTTCTAAAACAGCTTTTCCTCTGAAACCGCTTGGCCAAATGATATGAAACTTGGTAAGAAGCATCAATGGAAGGTTTTCTATAGCGATTGTTCATTTCGTTTTGATCCATTTACAAACATGGTTGCCACAGGCAATTCTTGTTTTAGATTGGTCGCTTTCTAAAAATCTTCTTCTCTGAAACTGCTTTAACAAAACGAACCGAAATTTAGTGGGAAGCACCTATAGGCTATGGAAGGTTCTTTATTAAGTTTCCTCAGAGCAGAATGAAAGATGAGCGACACAGACTCAGCTCAGTGCTGAGCCTCTAGTTTTCTTTTATTATATATGAGCAATTTTCTGTTAACTCAATGTAAAACAGGAGTTATTCGACATCCTGTACAATCCGACACATTTCCTTGTATAAATCACCATCCGGGCACTCCGGCTTCCTCCACCAATAAAACTGACCTCCACGATATAACTGAAATATTGGTGAAAATGGCATTAAACACCATAAACCAAACCAACCGAAATGTTTAATATTCTACACTGAAATGTAATTGATATATAGTGCATATGTTGTGTATTAAAAAAATAGTATTGTACTTGTATTAAAACAACGATTTAATGAATGATAACGTGGATTTCTAAATTTTATAGGAGCCTGCTCTGGCAAATGTCCTGGCTAGTAAAAGTGTTTTAAATCCCCATGAATGTCAAGACTACTCTGTAGACAAAGAACTTCGCTCATACAGGGTAAGTTTACATAGGGCTCAGAAAACAGTGTCACCCATCGTGATAAATTAGTTACAAATCCAGTGATAAGTCATGAATGAGAAAAGGACGAGGAATTGTTTACCACAAGTGGAACAAAGAACTTCGCTCATATCGGGTAGGTTTACATGTAATACAGTAAACAGAGGGCCAATAAAAGATGGCCAATCCAGAAGCACAGACAATATTTGGACACGGGACACAGAACACAGACAAACCAAACAAAAACACAAGAAGAGCTTGAAGATACTAAAGGAGTAATCAAAATCTGTATATCGAAGACGATCAGACCAAACAATGGCCAAAAAGAAAAAGTACAAAAGGACAAACAACTATCATGAATGAGGAAAGGACCAGAAATTGTCCGTGGTCATTTGTGAAACTATATATAGATGGGCAATACGAGTCCCATCCATTTTGTTTTATTTTATAAGAAAGAATATTGCTTTACATGAACAAGAAGGGAAACCTAATTGTAAAGACATTAAAATCAACCTGCAAAAATGTTTATGTTTAAAGTCCAACCCAGGGAATTCATGTCTATTACGAAAGGGGTGAATATTTTACCCTTGTTATGCAAATACAATGTCTTAATATCTTAAATACTATTTGAACTTGGAATGGTTAATCTTTCAAGGTGCCGTTGTTGTGTGATATAGTAGTTGGATTTACAGCTACCTATGCAATTAGTGCTCACCACTGATATTGTGAGTTCGAATCTCGATCAGGGTGGGGTGTACAACATTTTGTGATAACGTTTGTCAGTGACTAGTGTCAAGTCGGTGGTTTTCTCCCCGGGTTCCCCGGTTTCCATCACCAATATAACTGACAACCACAATATAACTGACAAACAAACAAACATTAATCTTTCATAATCTTTGTCATCACAATATTGCACACACTCACTCCTGATGGAATACAACAAACTAGTTTATTTTCAGTGTATATAATACATGCACTATTTATTCAGGTTACAATGACAGTAGAAAAGCCTAACGGACTAAACTTTGACGATACTGATGACCAATTCGAACTGAAGCCTATTCCTGAAACCAACATTTTTATCATCAGACAAAGGGTACCATCAACTCTTTCATCCGCTTGTAAATGTGTAAGTTGATGATGTAATACTATCATGCTTTGTTTTTACTGGATGTTCTTTTTAATGTAGTGGGTGTATTTCCCTATTTTCATTACACCTGTTGTGAGTTCGAATCTCAATCAGTGCGAGGTGTACAACATTATGTGATAAAGTTTGTCAGTGACTTGCGACAGGTCGGTGGTTTTCTCCGGGTCCTCCGGTTTCCTCCACCAATAAAATTGACCGCCACGATATAACTGAACTATTGTTGAAAGTGGCGTTAAACGCCATCAAACAAACAAATAAGCAAACATCTGTATTGAATGCCACAATCAGAGTTACAAATATGTACATATTTTCACACAATGAGTCGTGTACAACACATCACGTCACAATCAATGTAAGTATACGAAAAATAACTGTAAATTACTGATGGACGATGTGTGTCAAGTCTGCTTGTTTTAGCTCTAAAGGCAATGTTAGTCACTAAATTGTATATCTACATTTTTATTAGGGCTATTGTCGTTATTACAATAATTAGGAAAGTATCATTTAAAATTAAGTAAGAAAAGATATTGATGTAAATGAACATGAGATAATATCCAACATTACACTTAGACATAAATTCAAGTAAAGGAACAGGGCTTTTATTGCTGTTCTGCATTTCAGTCACAGTATGGTCTTCAACAATGGGCAACACTCATACCCTATTATGAAGGATATGCATACATGTAATAGCATACATTTGAAGATCATAATAAAACACCAAGGACAATATTTGCCAGATTTGTAATGAACACTATGCAATTAATGACTTTTAATGAGGTGGATACAAGGATTTATTAACCCAAGAATATTATATTTACAGAGGTCCCTTAGGGCCGAGGTAAATATATTATTCTTGGGTTAATAAATCCTGGTATCCACCGAATTGAAAGTCAGTAATTGTTTTATTATATGACACATTTTATATGTTTCTTTCACCCTTAAAATAGCTTTGATTATGACATTTTCTTTTGTTTACCTTTTTGGAATGTTATATTCACCTGGCGTGACGTCACACCAGGTAATTATAACATTCCAACAAGGTAAACAAAACCACGAGGTGATTATAATGGTTTATAAAGATCGTTACTAGGGACGTCAGCCAATCAGAAAAAGACATTATATGAAGTCATATAATAAACACAATCAAATTAAAAAATCTTTAAGATCGTCTTGTTCTAAATCATATGATGTTTTACACATATTTGATTCTTGAACGCCACGATATAGCTGAAATACTGCTAAGGTTGGAGCTAAACGCTAATCAATCAATTAATCAATTGAATCTTGAACCTGACATTTGTAATTTTTCAGGACAGCCTTGTAAAGCCAGATTTTAGACAGTGCAACCAAGCTTGTAACTGTCTTTGCTTTAAAAACATTGCGTATGATGTATGTACGAATATCTACAATACGTAAGTTTTACATTCTTATCCACCTCACTAGAGTAGGTTTGATTTAGTTTGCGGTGCTTAACGCCACTTTCAATAGTATTTCAGCTATATCGTGGCTGTCAGTTTTATTGGTAGAGGAAACCGGAGTACCCGGAGAAAACCACCGACCTGCAGTAAGTCACTGACAAACTTTATCACATGGTGTTGCATCAAGTACATCGCGCCTGAACGGGGTTCGAACTCACAACGTTAGTGGTGATAGGTACTGATTACATAGGTAGTTGTAAATCTAACTACCAGACGATCACGACCACGACTGGCCCTGAGTGGAGTTGGTAGTTCCTCGTTTATCATACTTTTTCATTCAATGTTTTAGTAAAAAGATTTGTCTATGGTGCAAAATGTAGATATTAGTTATCCGTTGAAAGATCATGTTCTTGTCTACGCCTATTGTTTCCGCACTGGAATGGCATTCGTGTCGTTAGTATCCACGACTGCCATGGATATCATGGGTGTCATATATAAGACACTTACCATTGTGGACCACCTAATTTCCATTCTCGTGTTAAACGGAAGTTGTTTATTTGTGATGTTTTGCTAAGTTATTTCATTTAATTATTAGACTGGAGTGGATTTTACTTGCATGTTGATAGCACTTGCATTGCCGCATTGGGTGCGTCTCGATATCTCTCATAAATATATGTTGTAAGAGATACAGATGGGTGATATACAATGGAACAACATTTTCATTCACCTTCTTATTATTATTTTTCGGTCTCCGATTCTACCATTTACATGTTATATTATTAATATATTCTTCACTCTAAATTAGATATTTACGTTTTATTCTACATCTACCATATACTATGCGTCTATTTTCGGAACCTCCCACAACCGTTATCTTTGAAAACCAGTCGATTTCATTTACCCCAGTCGTAGTCGGTTTTCAGAGGTTCCACTGTACTGATTAAGTTGAACAAGTTGACGATGGTGTCAGAGATACATTTGTTTTCTTTGTTACATTGACATAAATCTACCTTGTAGTGCTAGGTTACCAGATACATCTGGTATCAGTACACAGGAAGAGTTAGCTGGTTTGCCTACATGTTTTTCTTTATTACAGTGACAAAAGTCACCTTGTAGTGCCAGGTTACCAGATACATCTGGTATCAGTACACATGAAGAGTTAGCTGGTTTGCCTACATGTTTTTCTTTATTACAGTGACATAAGTCACCTTGTAGTGCTAGGTTACTAGATACATCTGGTATCAGTACACATGAAGAGTTTGCTGGTTTACCTACATGTTTTTCTTTATTACAGTGACAGAAGTCACCTTGTAGTGCCAGGTTACTAGATACATCTGGTATCAGTACACATGAAGAGTTTGCTGGTTTACCTACATGTTTTTCTTTATTACAGTGACGGAAATCTACCTTGTAGTGCCAGGATACCAGATGCATCTGGTGTCAGTACACCGGAAGTGTTAGCTGGTTTACCAACATGTTTTAACCCACAGTGTCCTACAAAGCAAAGTAAAAGGTAGATATAACATTTATGAATCAGACTTAATGCAGGGGATTCTCTAAAAACGAAAAACGCCATCCCTGTTCTTTAAATGTTATGTTCTTTAGAATCAGTGATTAAATCAAAGTTTGATTATTATCATATTGCTTTTGAAATAAAGGATACTACAAATACAGCTAGATCTGCTTCATACCTTGACCTATGAATAGACATCTACATTGTGTACTGGCTGTGAACGAGTAATTACGAGAAAAGAGATGATATCAATTTTACTGTTGTGAATTTTCCATTTATGCGTGACAACATTCTTATAGCATCTGCATATGGAGTATATATTTCCCAGTTGATGCGATTTTGAACTGCTTGTATTTCCGTTTGTCCTCACCTTCATACAGAATTGCTGCTAACAAGGGTTCTTAGTTTTTAAAGATGAAGTCATCACGGGGAAGGTTTGACAGTCATCATCATGACTTGATAAACCTTTAGGAAATATCTGTAAGAGATGACTACGAACATGTACCGTTTATCGATGGCAAATTGCGTCCTTTTTTTCTCGCTCGTCCATGACTTATTATTGAATATAGCCCATAACCAGACATTTGGCGTGACTTACATGACGAATTCGCTAGTGGAGCACATGAGTTGATAAGTTGTTAGTGGGCTGAGTGTTGCGTAATCCTTAAGTTTTCTTTCTAGTGTTTATAGATCATTGTTTGTCCTTTTTCTTTATCATTATATTGTCTGTCCTTTTTCGATTTCAGATTACCTCCTTATTATCACCCCCTTATTTATCGCCCAATCTACATTCATCTGAAAACATTCGTCTCGATACTGGACGAAATCAGAAATTTTTTCATTCATGTTTGGAATTTCTCAACTCATTAAACTTGTTCACGTAAGGTATCACGTGATCATTTTTAACCAACTACAGTGCTTGATGTTGCTTATCGATTTAACAAGTTAATATTAACATATAAATCTCAGTTAGAGGATATTAAATTTCATTTGCATGAATATTATTTATAGTGAATGCTTTAGCGAAGCGGAATGTGGCTGGTGCGATTTCACAGATGAAGGTTTTGAACTTAACCCAAAATGCTGCCGTCTTAAGGAAGATTGTTCATTTGGTAAAACAACGTCTACAAATAGGGATACATGCGGTGGTAAGATTACATTTATAACTAGGTTTGTAATTAGATCAACAGGACAGGTGCCTCAAGTGGAGCAGGAACTAGTTACTTTTCCGGAACACCTGAGTTCATCCCTGGATTTTAGTGGGGTTCATGTTTGTCCATTTGTCCTTTTTCTTTTGTTTATTGTGTTGTTTGATCTTCTTCAATTTACGGATTTTGATGATTTCCCTTTTATTATTTTCAACCTCTTCTTATAACTTTATCTTAATTGTCCAATCAACGTAAGACCAACTTCTTCCAAACTATGTGTATAACATATTTTTGTGTCTACTATTCGTGCATTACCAGTAGCTCTTTTCACAAAAATTCGTAGCTATAGTCCTAACTTTTTCACTTATGATTATCTGACGACAATTCCTAAGTCGTTTTCACAAAGATTATCTTACGACAAATTTTAATCTTACGACTAAAATTACACTTACGATAAAAATTCTTCCTTAGGTGTACTCGATACAACATTATGTGATAAAGTTTGTCAGTGATTTGTGACAGATCAGTGGTTTTCTCCGAGTACTCCAGTTTTCTCCACCAATAACACTGACCGATATATTGCTGAAAGGGGCGTTAAACACCATAAACCATCTTTCTTAGCAACCTAGTTTCATTTCCATAACACAACAAAACATTTTGCTTTAAATAAAATGATTCCATGAAATATCCCCGGCACTGATTTATAAGCAGTTTTTTATGCTATGATGTGCTTGTATGTTTATATTGAATTTTTTATCTAATATATGAATCAGTCACCAATAACTGCACAAAATATGAACGGGTATGATTTTCGTATAAAGGAACATTTATAATGCATGTAAATTAAAATGATATATAATAATTATCATTACTTGGAGTTGTGCGTCACCATCCATGCATGGTTACTTTAAGTAAAATTATTTTTTTAAGGGAGTGTGAAAAAAAAACCTATTCATATAGTTCATTTTATCTGTTATTTTTCAGCAAAATATTTACCCCCTTCGCCCCTTTTTCCCAATTAATCCCATCCCACATAGAATTAAACACTTGTTCTTTTACTGATGAAAATTTATTCGGATTTTCTGAGATGTGTTTATCATCTATCAATCACGAAGACGAATACATATCCCTATTATATATTTATATTAATATAACAGGAGAATGTACACAAGTTTATGTATTGCCAGAGTGTTCGATGATCATCGAAGTTGCCAGAAATTAATATTTTTTTTACTAACACATGTATAAGGCAAAATCAAAACGATATCATTGGATCCAGAAACGTCCAGTCCTAAAGCGACTGTTCATACAAAACTTTTGTAAGCGGAGACTGTAGATATCTAGAAGAAACTTTCGTATTCCATTTTTTTTTAAGTAAAAAAAATAATAATAAAAAGAAGAATATTTACCAAGTTTGCTAGTAGTCTTTTCCATTGTCGATCGTTCCCAATTTGAAATATAAAATTAAAAGAATTAACCAGATTTGTTTTCGATTTTTTTCACTTGCGATAAAAGATAAGACAACTATTTCTCTTAAGATCAAAATTGTACACTTACGACAGGGTAGTTTTACACGTAAAGTTAGGACTATTTTTACACTTAAGATTATCGTAAGTATTTTTGTGAAACTCTTTTTAATCTTAGTTTTACACTTACGACAATTTTTTATCGTAAGAATTTTTGTAAAAAGAGCCGCAGGTATTTTACAAACGCATGAAATCTTATAAACCGGTTTTACAGTAACCATGGAGTATTTTTTCAAATGTTACTCAAGAGTTATCTCCCCTTTTAAAGCATTGTGTTTTATATTCAATAACAAATGTTAAGTCGAAAACTGTACAAGCATTATAATAAATAGAATTGATACCTGTGACATACATTTTGTACTTATATTATAGTCGAAGTTCACGACATAAAAATACTTTTTGTTTTCATATAATTGAGCATATGATTACAGGATGTAGTATATACAGATTTAAACAATACAAAAACCATTATCTTAGTTAAAAAATGTTTTGTGTGAAACTCGTCTAAGTTATGGTGTTTAACGACACTTTCAACAATATTTCAGTTATACGTGACAGTCAGTTTTATTGGTGAAGGAAACCAGAGTACCCGGAGAAAACCGCCGACCTGTCGCAAGTCACTGACAAACTTTATCACATAATGTTGTATCGAGTACACCTCGCCATGTTCGGGTTTCGAACTCAAACGTTAGTGGTGATAGGCACTGATCCAACAGGTAATTGTAAATCCAACTAACACTATCACAACCACGACGTCCCTCTTTGTGTGAAACGTGTGGATGTATAGACAACAGCAATTCCAAAGAAACGTTCCAGTGCATGGACAATCCAGATACAAAAAACCAAGCATAGTATAAATACAGAGGTAAACCAAAACAAACGAAAACGACCTACTACCGTGTGCGAAACAATGTGCTCCAGAAGGATTACCATGAACTACACCGTTAGTGGCATTGGTTGAAATGATCCTAAAAACAATTTGGGCCGTCATGGTGGCAATCGTATGAAGGTTGGATTTACAACTACATGCACAATCAGTGGATATCACCACTTAAGTTGTGAGTCTGAACCCCGTCCATGTCAAGGTGTACTCGATACAACATTATTTGATATAGTTCGTCAGTTACTTGCAACAGGTCGGCAGTTTTCTTTGGGTACTCCTACATCCTTCTCCAATAAAACTGACTGCCACGATATAACACACATATTGTTGAAAGCAACATTAAACACCATCAGCCATAACTCAAACCTAACGCCATTATGGAGAAAAGATAATCTAGACAACATTGGAATGCATACATCTACATGTATCAGTCAATCTTATTTTATGCTTGACATATTTTTTAACATTTGTGACCATACATTAACATCTAACAATATCCTCGTCGGCGTTTTGTAAGGTAATCTTTCATTCGTGTCATTCATCTTTAACCATCCAATCATATGTATACAAGATATTGAAATACATTGACTAATCGGACAAAAGTTCTGGTCGTATATTCGGGTTTAAGACCTAAAGATTTGATGGGATCTTTGGTAGAATCCAAGAACTCTGACATGACCCCATACAAGATGCCATTAGATCATAGTGTATGGCCAAAATAAAAACAAAACAAAAAAACCTTAGATGTAAGTGTATGGCCGAATTTTTTTTTTTTAAATATGAAAACACGTCTAAATTTAATTAGATTGGCTCTCAGTTGAAACTTTAATTTGTATATTTTGTAGCTATTACATTATCAACATTTAAACCAGAGAGCAATACAAAGTCAACATCCGAGTCACCAGATCCATGGGGCGCCATAGGAGGCGCAGCAGGTGGAGGGATTATTATTACACTGATCGGTATTGGGTTACTTTACTTAATAAGGCGTAGAAACATATGCCGTAATACATCTGATCCAGATCCATACATAGATGCCGTTCCGGATATTACTCGTGCTTCCAGTGAATTCGATCACTTTGATCACTTTAACAACGATGTTTCATCTTGCAGCACAGATTCTAATTATACAAGGCCTCCGCCATATCAGAGCAATTCGAACGATTATACTATGACTGCATTCAACCATATTGTTTACGATCACAAGTAGATTTATATACAGAACGACAATGCAATATTTTATTCATCGTTATAGAACTCGGGCTCCTCAATTATGTTTTACATGCTGTGAATATATTATTTTTCGTTGCATTTCCAATTTTCGTGGAATTCGTAGATAGCTTAAAACAGCGAAATTCAGAACTCAACTAATATTTGTTCCCATATATATGTTCTGACAATAGTATGGTGTCCCACGTATTTACATATCCACGAAAATACCATTTTTACTCAAATCATGAAAAGAAACAATCCATGATTTCCTGCATTTTGAAAATATTTAAATACTAAACAGCAATTGTGGTACATGATGTTCCAGTTGGATTTTTAAAGACTAACAACATTGATTTAAATAATATTCACTAAAATGTTTTAATGAGTTTTAACATTAGCATTTAAAATATCATATATTTTATTGAACTTCTCATGTAGGTATAATATATAGCTGTACGTTTTAAGAATTGTATCATGTGAGAACTGATGACACTAGTGGAACGGGAAGTGCTTTATCTTCCGGAGCACATGAGCTCATCCCCGGTTTTTAGTAGGGTTCGCGTTGCTCAATTTATAGATTTCCAGCAGTATTTTGTCGACCAATGTGTTTTTCAATTTTTTGTCTTCTTTTCTTGTCTTCATTGTATTTTCTATCGTTCACTCTACGGCTTCTGGTTTATCCCCCCTGGCTTATTCAAATATTTCTTAACCGTTTTTGTATTACATACTCATTGTACTGATTCGTATTGCATCTTCTTTTAAACATTAAACAACTTCAGCATAAATCTTACAAAAACTGGGAGAAGACTGTCTAAGTTGTTCAACTTGTGTCTTATCCTTTTGTCTTTTTGAACAATAAAATATGTTTAAAGTATAAAAACTGTCTGAAGTTATTACGTTTACAAAACTTAGGAGATGTTATTGGCATACTGGAAATGCAGTAAAGACCAGGGATGAAGTCATATGCTCTTAATGTGTAAGCAGTCCTTGTTCTACCAGCGGCACCCTTTGCATTTTTCATATCAACTATCCGGTTATAAGTGTTTTACACAGCATCAAATACAACCAATGTGCAATGTAATTATTACACATTTTCTCTGGATTGTCCATTTCTTTTACTTCCCCTTCGGTATTCTCAGCGTTTATTATCCAAATATGAATGCATACAGTAGTAACGAAAGCAAAGGAAGCCAATATAATTTGCATTCTGGTTGTGTTGACAATATTTGATTTGAGTTGAATGTTATTTCATCCAAAATACATGTAGCATTTCCTACTTCATCGCTACACACACGAAGCATTAAGGAGTAAACTGGAAAACTGGATGACTCCGAATCAAAATAATGTTACATTGTGGAGCGATATGTATATCTGTATACCATTAAGACAATCACCAGTTCACCATATTGAGCTGGAACAAAGCAGCCATCATCACCATGTCAAAAAATAATACATCACCATTATATACCTAATAAATTGCTCACTCGTTCAGTCATTTACTCGCTCATTCCTTCACTCACTCTGGAACAAAGAAACTATCGTCACCATAGCAATAAATAATACATCACCATTATATTCCTGATAAATTGTTCATTCGTTCAGTCATTTACTCACTCACTCTGGAACAAAGCAACCATCGTCACCATAGCAATAAATAATATATCACCATTATATAGTCGATAAATTGCTTACTCGTTCAGTCATTTACTCACCTGCTATTATTGTTATATATATTGTTATGTACATGTAGCATAATTTCAATTAAAGTGTTTTTTCAGTGGTTTTGTTTTATATTATAAATTTGTTTAAGTATGGTCTATCCACTTTTCGCCTTTAATTTTGTATATACGTGATTTCCAAGACAACAGTCTCAAATTAAAATATCTTCTCCATTATGTCAGCCAATCAGGATATGACATAGTAAAAAAGAATAGTTCATAATGAAATAAAAGCTTTTTTATTTCACTTTGCATTGTTATATAGCAATTGTTATTATTGAATGAATCCCGTTGCAAGTAGGGGTCATCGTGGTCATGATTCTATGGTAGTTGGATTTACAACTACATATACAGTCAGTGCCTATTACCACTAACGTTGTGAGTTCGAATCCCGTTCATGTCGAGGTGTACTCGATACAACATTACGTGATAAAGTTTGTCGTTGACTTGCCTCTGGTCGGTGGTATTCTCCTGGGACTCCGATTTCCTCCACCAATAAAACTGACCACCACAATATAACTGAATTATTGT
>MJUT01054910.1:145275-160592 GCA_002080005.1 Gigantidas platifrons
CCACAATAGGTGGCCCAGAAAAATCCAGTTGGTGTCTAGTTGTTTTAATCCTACGAGGAAAACAGAGCAAGCTGCTTAGGTGTATATATTATATTTTGGTAGGAGTTATATCGTTGTTTCAATTGGTGTTGTTGAGATGTGTTGCTATATATTGAGGGAGCATAAATAAAAATGTTATGGTAAATCTACCGACAACAATAAATGATATTGTCGTGGTCAACGCCGTTACGGTCTTGTTAATATAATTAACAAACCAACACATTTTTATAAACATACAGGTAATATATCACTATTAGAGATCCTATTTTGATAACTGATTCAATACAGGCTATCGATTCAGATACAATAGAAATTGATAGACAAATCAGTGATCACTATGGAACTTATGTCACCTTTAAGTGTGGGTTTTCTAATCAGAAAACTTTTCAACGTACTATTTGGGATTACAAAAAGGGGAGATTGTACTTTAATGAGACAAAAAATTATTGATACAAAATGGGAGAAATTGATAAATGATGAATTAGACGTTAATAATGCTTGCTAAAATTTTACCTATGCCTTTTTAACTATAGCCAAGGGAAGTAACTATCCGAACAGATGACAAATGTGGTTTGATTCAAATTTGCGCCGGGAATCTCGAAGACGAGATAGGCTTCGAAAAACATTTTTAAGAATTAAAACTGTTCATGCCGAAAAACAGTACAAAAAACAACGTAATAGAGTTACTAACTTAAAAAAGCAGGCAAAAGAATTATTTTATGCAAATATTAACGAAAATCTAGACGAACTTAAAACTACTGATAGCAAGATGTATTGGAAAACGATACATATGTTAATGAAAAAACGAACGTTCTGCAAATACTATGCCACCTCTTAGAGATCGTGATAATAATTTTAATTTATCTTACGATTGTTTTGAAAAAGCTGATATATTGAATAGACACTTTTGCTCTATTTCTGATCTAAATGACAGAAATAAAGACATACCCTCTTTTGAAGTTAGGTGTAAAAAATGTTCTCTCGCAAATAGTAGTGAGTGAGCAAGATATTTTGGATATGATTTCCATTTTCGATGCTAATAAAGCTGTTGGACCGGATATCATAAGCAACAAGATGCTTATTGCAGTAAAAGTTCAAATTTCAAAACCATTATGCATGTTGTTTAATAAATCTCTCCATCAAAATATTTTCCCAACAGATTGGAAATTAGCCCATGCCATTCCTTTATTCAAAGCAGGAGATAAATCATTCCCTTCTAATTATAGACCAGTCTCATTGCTTTCATGTGTTAGTAAACTTTTAGAAAAAATAGTTTTTAAACATATCTTTAATCATTTACAGGGAAATAAATTATTGTGTAAATTTCAGTCAGGTTTTTCACCAGGTTGCTCTACTACCCATCAACTTGTAGAATTATATCATAGAATTTTACTAGCTTTAGACAGTAAGCAATTTACAAGTGTAATGTTTGCCGATATAAGTAAAGCTTTCAACACTGTGTGTATAAAAGGGCTTTAACTCAAATTGGAAAAATATGGTATATGGGACAATTTCCTTATCTGGTTAAATAGTTACTTATCAAAACACACACAAAGAGTTGTGATAAAAGATGCCCTATCAAACATTGGTCAGCTTAAAGCAGGGGTGCCTCAAGGGTCGGTGTTGGATCCGTTATTATTTTTGGTATTTATTAATGACATTGCAGATGGTATGGCTGGTTTAGGTAGATTATTTGCAGATGATACGTCGATTGGGTATATTGCAAATGACAACTATTCTTTACAAGACATGGTAAATTTAGACTTAGCTGACCTATATGATTGGTCAAAACTTTGGTTGGTCAAATTCAATTAAAATAAAACTGAAATTATGGTCTTCAGTACCTAAGACACAAAACTTTATTTCAATTTTGACTTTGATGGTGCTTCACTAAGAGATGTTGAATTACATAAACATTTAGGTGTTACTTTTAGTAATGACTGTAAATGGACTAAACATATTGATAAACTTATAGAAAAGTCTTTTAAACAATTAAATGTATTAAGAAAACTTAAATTTAAACTTAAACGAAACTATCTTGAAAAAATGTATTTAACATTTATAAGGCCAATTTTAGAATATGCGTCTGAAGTTTGGTTTAATTGTGGCCAATTCAACTCAAATCGTTTAGAAAAAGTGCAAACTGAAGCCGCTCGTATTGTTTGTGGTGTTCCCAGTTACTCTAGTATATCATATATTTATGAAGAAACGGGATGGGATAAATTAAAAGTAAGAAGGGAAGTTAAAAATCTCACATTATTTTACAAAATTTATAATAATCTGGCACCTGAATATTTATCAGATTTAATACCACCTACAGTTTCTGAAACTTCAAATTATGATTTACGTAACAGTCAAAATATAAGTCAACAAGCAAACAGACTTGCATTTCTTCAACAATCTTTTTCCCCTTCAACTATTAAGCTGTGGAATACGTTGGATCTTAATATTCGACAAATCCCTATTTTAGCTCATTTTAAGTCAAAATCCGTCAGATATATTTTCAAAATGTGAAAAAAATCCGCACACTTTTCATGTGGTAATAGATATCTTAGTGTATTACACACGAGAATAAGAAACAAATGTAGTTCATTGAAAGAAGACTGGTATAGTACTAATTTAAATTCAAATCCAAACTGCATATGTGGATACCAAAACGAAAATGCGGATGTTATCGTCATTGGCAATACTGAATATGAACGGGGTAGAAATAAATGTTGATACTTTGTTATTTGGAAATGATTTTCTATCAGATGAAACAAATTGTGAAATATTTTTAATTATTCAAAGATATATTAAAGATACTGGTCGTTTTTCAGTATAATTGTAACAAAACAACCAGGTGAATACCCTTACAGGTATACCATTTTGACAAAAAAATGTTAACATGGTATTTGAATGATCATAATTGAAAATGAAACCTCTGGATGATCTTTGAAGACTATTTGATCTTACAAAATAAATAGAAATATATATACTTACCATGACTTTTTTCCGCAACTAAATCCAAATGGATGAATGAAAGTTAATATGTCCATTGCCACGTAGTAGGCATTTGGGTCTGTTTGATATGTATCAATAGGTTATCTATATTTTGATCATATAGTCAATGAGCCTCCATGAGGGTTTTAATTGTTTAATTGTTTATTATTTTTTGTTCTTCCTGCCTTCATTTACTATAAATGTTTATTATAAATTTGTGTAATTAAATATTATTATGTTCAATTGTGTATTTTGAAATATATGTAATGGGAGAAGACTGTCTAAGTTGTTTAACTTTTGTCTTATCCTTTTGTCTTTTTGAACAATAAAATATGTTTAAAGTAACTACTCATTGCCATGTAGCTGCAGTTAAAATTTAAGCTCATTTTGATTTAAAATAAAGCAGCAATGGACAATTGAAGAAATGTCTATTTTTAGTAACAGCAGCCATCTTGAATGGAGGGTGGAGCTGTCGGACACATTTTGAAAGGGACCCACCAAGGGACCATCCCTACCAGATTTGGTTTAATTTGTTTCAGCGGTTTCAGAGGAAAAGATTTAAATTTGATCTTTTATCAAAATATGCCTAATTTGCATAATCGGTTTAAATCAACTGCAAAAATTATTGATGAATCATTGATACTTGCAACTATTCTACTAAACCAAGTTATATCTTTCAACTCAAACGCGAGCTAAAAGTTTGGAAATATATATTTAATCTATTCCACTTAGAAATGCTTATCCAAAACAGGAATCCGAAGTGTTTGTTTGTTTTGACTTTTCATGAATACGAGGCCCGTTTTGTTTTTGGTTTTCGGTTGGATTATAAACTGTCCCTGCATGTTTATCTTTTTTTTTGTGTCAAGTTGTTTTGTGTATTATTTATGTGTTATAATCAATATAAGTTAAATAATTCATCTGACCCCAGATAGTTTCAACAGTTACAACTGTTCTTAAACCTTAATGAATTTGGCAGACACATGTTCCAAATATTTTCGGCATTGGCTTTAACGTGACATTTATTCGATTTTTACATTTTTTTCTCTGTCTATTATACTTACAAATGTAATATGATTATACTTCAACCCGTGTCGTCATCCGAGTCATAATCACAACAATAAATGATAATAGGTTCTATGACACTTCTATCTATACAGTTTTCTTTGCAGTATTCTTTTTCAATTTTGACCACATGTTCTTCTGGTTTTGTCCACACATCTTTTGTAATTTTTCCGAAAGCGGCGTACGTGAGTTCTTTAGCATCTTTTAATAGGAAGGTGGTATTGTTTTTAACCACGAAACCTTTGACTTGAGCCCATATTAATTCTATCGGGTTAAGTTCACAGTGTCGAACAGGGGTTCTTAATACTCCATGTCCGTGTAAATTTACCATCATTTCATTTTTGGTGACAATTTCATTTTTCTCATACAGTCACACTTTCGCTAAAAAATATATCAAGCTGACGTGCTGATTGCAAGATCTAAAATAATTTTATCTCATGTCCAATCAAAAAGCACTATTTTGTTTACCGTGAATTATTTATAAATAATTTTGGTTTTAGAGCTTCACAGAAAAATAATTATGTCATAGAATATATATAGTGATGTGGATCTCGGTTCTGTCCTATTCAATCGAAATACTTGCAAAGAGCTAGGGTTAGGGTTATGGGGTTTAATGCCACTTTCAACAATAATTCAGTTATATTGTGGTGGTCAGTTTTATTGGTGGAGGAAATCGGAGTCCCAGGAGAAAACCAACGACCAGAGGCAAGTCATCGACAAACTTTATCACATAATATTGTATCGAGTACACCTCGACATGAACGGGATTCGAACTCACAACGTTAGTGGTAATAGGCACTGACTGTATATGTAGTTGTAAATCCAACTACCATAGAATCATGACCACGATGACCCCTACTTGCAACGGGATTCATTCAATAATAACAATTGCTATATAACAATGCAAAGTGAAATAAAAAAGCTTTTATTTCATTATGAACTATTCTTTTTTACTATGTCATATCCTGATTGGCTGACATAATGGAGAAGATATTTTAATTTGAAAACTGTTGTCTTGGAAATCACGTATGTACAAAATGAAAGTCGAAAAGTGGATAGACCTTACTGAAACAAATTTATAATATAAAACAGAACAAAACCACTGAAAAAACACTTTAATTTAAATTATGCTACATGTACATAACAATATATATAACAATAATACCAGGTTAGTAAATGACTGAATGAGTGAGCAATTTATCGACTATATAATGGTGATATATTATTTATTGCTATGGTGACGATGGTTGCTTTATTCCAGAGTGAGTGAGTAAATGACTGAACGAATGAACAATTTATCAGGAATATAATGGTGATGTATTATTTATTGCTATGGTGACGATGGTTGCTTTATTCCAGAGTGAGTGAGTAAATGACTGAACGAATGAACAATTTATCAGGAATATAATGGTGATGTATTATTTATTGCTATGGTGACAATAGTTTCTTTGTTCCAGAGTGAGTGAAGGAATGAGCGAGTAAATGACTGAACGAGTGAGCAATTTATTAGGTATATAATGGTGATGTATTATTTTTTGACATGGTGATGATGGCTGCTTTGTTCCAGCTCAATATGGTGAACTGGTGATTGTCTTAATGGTATACAGATATACATATCGCTCCACAATGTAACATTATTTTGATTTGGAGTCGTCCAGTTTTCCAGTTTACTCCTTAATGCTTCGTGTGTGTAGCGGTGAAGTAGGAAATACTACATGTATTTTGGATGAAATAACATTCAACTCAAATCAAATATTGTCAACACAACCAGAATACAAATTATATTGGCTTCCGTTGCTTCCGTTACTACTGTATGCATTCATATTTGGATAATAAACGCTGAGAATACCGAAGGGGAAGTAAATAAATGGACAATCCAGAGAAAACGTGTAATACATGTAATTAAATTGCACATTGGTTGTATTTGATGCTGTATAAAACACTTATAACCGGGTGGTTGATATGAAAAATGCAAAGGGTGCCACTGGTAGAACAAGGACTGCTTACACATTAAGAGCATGTGACTTCATCCCTGGTCTTAACTGCGTTTCCAGTATGCCAATAACATCTCCTAAGTTTTGTAAACGTAATAACTTCAGACTGTTTTTTGTAAGATTTATGCTGAAGTTGTTTAATGTTTAAAAGTAGATGCAATACGAATCAGTACGATGAATATGTAAAAACAACGGTTAAGAAAAATTTGAATATGCCAGGGGGATAACCAGAAGCCATAAAGTGAACGACAGAAAATACAATGACGACAAGAAAAAAAGAAAAAAAAACGAAAAACACATTGGTCGACAAAACACTGCTGGAAAGCTACAAATTGAGCAACAACCCTACTAAAACTGGGGATGAGCTCATGTGCTCCGGAAGATAAAGCACTTCCTGTTCCACTAGTGTCATCAGTTCTCACATGATACGATTCTTAAAACATACAGCTATATATTATACCTACATGAGAAGTTCAATAAAATATATGATATTTTAAATGCTAATATCAAAACTCATTTAAACATTTTTGAGAATATCATTTAAATCAATGTTGTCAGTCTTTAAAAATCCAACTGGAACATCTTTAATATACCATAATTGTTGTTTAGTATTTAAATATTTTCAAAATGCAGGAAATCATGGATTCTTCTTTTCATGATTTGAGTAAAAATGGTATTTTCGTGGATATGTAAATACGTGGGCCACCATACTATTGTCAGTACATATATATGGGAAGAAATATTAGTTGAGTTCTGAATTTCGCTGTTTTAAGCTATCTACGAATTCCACGAAAATTGGAAATGCAACGAAAAATAATATAATAATATATGCACAGCATGTAAAACATAATTGAGGAGCCCGATTTCTATAACGATGAATAAAATATTGCATTGTCATTCTGAATATCAATCTAACTGTGATCGTAAGCAATATGGTTGAATGCAGTCCCAGTATAATCGTTCGAACTGCTCTGATACGGCGGGGGTTTTGTATAATTAGAGTCTGTGCTGCCAGATGAAACATCGTTGTTAAAGTGATCAAAGTGATCGAATTCACCGGTAGCACGAGTAATATCAGGAACGGCATCTATGTATGGATCTGGATCAGATTTTTTACGACATATCTTTTTACGCTTTATTAAGTAAAGTAACCCAATACTGATAAGTGTAATAATAATCCCTCCGCCTGCTGCGCCTCCTATGGCGCCCCATGGCTCGGATGTTGACTTTGTATTGCTCTCTGGTTTAAATGTTGATGAGGTAATTGCTACAAAATATACAAATTAAAGTTTCAACTGAGAGCCAATCTAATTAAATTTATACGTGTTTGCATCTTTAAAAAAATATCGGCCATACACTAACATCTAAGGTTTTTTTATATCTTTATTTTTTGTTTTTGGCCATACACTATCATCTAATGGCATCTCGTATGGGGTCATGACAGAGTTCTTGGATTCTACCAAAGAGCCGGTCAAATCTTTTGGTCTTAAACCCGAACACACGACGAGAACTTTTGTCCGATTAGTCAATGTATTTCAATATCTTGTATACATATGATTGGACGGTTAAAGATGAATGACACGAATGAAAGATTACCTTACAAAACGCCGACGAGGATATTGTTAGATGTTAATGTATGGTCACAAATGTTAAAAAAAATATGTCAAACATAAAATTAGATTGACTGATACATGTAGATGTCTGCATTCCAATGTTGTCTAGATTATATTTTCTCCATAATTGGCTTTAGGTTTGATTTATGGCTGATGGTGTTTAACATTACTTTCAACAATATGTGTGTTATATCATGGCAGTCAGTTTTATTGGAGAAGGATGTAGGAGTACCCAGAGAAAACCGCTGACCTGTTGCAAGTAACTGACGAACTATATCAAATAATGTTGTATTGAGTACACCTTGGCATGGACGGGGTTCAGACTCACAACTTAAGTGGTGATATCCACTGATTGCGCATGTAGTTGTAAATCCAACCTTCATATGATTGCGACCATGACGGCCCCAACTGTCTTTAGGACTTAGATCATTTCAAGCAATGCAACTAACGGTGTAGTGCATGTTAATCCTTCCGGAGCACATTGTTTCACTCACGGTAGTAGCTCGTTTTCGTTTGTTTTGGTTGACATCTGTATTTATACTATGCTTGGTTTTTGTATCTGGATTGTCCATGCACTGGAACGTTTCTTTGGAATTGGTGTCGTCTATGCACGCACACGTTTTACACAAAAGAGATGTCGTGGTTGTGAGTCTTAGTTGGATTTATAACTACCCATGTAATCAGTGCCTATCACCACTAACGTTTCAGTTCGAACCTCGAACATGGCGAGGTGTACTCGATACAACATTATGTGATAAAGTTTGTCAGTGACTTGCGACAGGTCGGCGGTTTTCTCCGGGTACTCTGGTTTCCTTCACCAATAAAACTGACTGTCACGGTATAACTGAAATATTGTTGAAAGTGTCGTTAAACACCATAACTTAGACGAGTTTCACACAAAACAGTTTTTTAACTAAGATAATGGTTTTTGTATAGTTTAAATCTGTATATACTACATCCTGTAATCATATGCTCAATTATATGAAAACAAAAAGTATTTTTATGTCGTGAACTTTGACTATAATATACGTATGTCACAGGTATCAACTCTGTTTATTATAATGCTTGTACAGTTTTCGACTTAACATTTGTTATTGAATATGAAACACAATGCTTTAAAAGGGGAGATAACTCTTGAGTAACATTTGAAAGAATACTCCATGGTTACTGTTAAACCGGTTTATGAGATTTCATGCGTTTGTAAAATAGCTGGTAATGCACGAATAGTAGACACAAAAATATTTTATACATATAGTTTGGAAGAAGTTGGTATTACGCTGATTGGACAATTAAGATAAAGTTATAAGAAGAGGTTGAAAATAATAAAAGGGAAATCATCAAAATCCGTAAATTGAAGAAGATCAAACAACACAATAAACAAAAGAAAAAGGACAAATGGACAAACATGAACCCCACTAAAATCCAGGGATGAACTCAGGTATTCCGGAAAAGTAACTAGTTCCTGCTCCACTTGAGGCACCTGTCCTGTTGATCTCATTACAAACCTAGTTATAAATGTAATCTTACCATCGCATGTATCCCTATTTGTAGACGTTGTTTTACCAAATGAACAATCTTCCTTAAGACGGCAGCATTTTGGGTTAAGTTCAAAACCTTCATCTGTGAAATCGCACCAGCCACATTCCGCTTCGCTAAAGCATTCACTATAAATAATATTCATGCAAATGAAATTTAATATCCTCTAACTGAGATCTATATGTTAATATTAACTTATTAAATAGATAAGCAACATCCAGCACTGTAGTTGGTTAAAAATGATCACGTGGTACCTTACATGAACAAGTTTAATGAGTTGAGAAATTCCAAACATGAATGAAACGCTACCTGATTTCGTCCAGTATTGAGACGAATGTTTTCAGATGCATGTAGATTGGGCGATAAATAAGGGGGTGATAATAAGGAGGTAATCTGAAATCGAAAAAGGACAGACAATATAATGGTAAAAAAAGGACAAACAATGATCTATAAAACACTAGAAAGAAAAGTTAAGGATTACGCATCACTCAGCCCACTAACAACTTATAAACTTGTGTGTTCTACTAGCGAATTTGTCATGTAAGTCATGCCAAATGTCTGGTGATAGGCTATATTCAATAATAAGTCATGCACGAGCGAGAGAAAAGGACGCAATTTGCCATCGATAAACGGTACATGTTCGTAGTGATCTCTTACACAGATATTTCCTAAAGGTTTATCAAGTCATGATGACGACTGTAAAACCTTCCACGTGATGACTTCATCTTCATCAAAACTAAGAACCCTTGTTAGCAGCAATTCTGTATGAAGGTGAGGACAAACGGAAATACACAGTTCAAAATCGCATCAACTGGGAAATATATACTCCATATGCAGATGCTATAAGAATGTTGTCACGCATAAATGGAAAGTTCACAACAGTAAAATTGATATCATCTCTTTTCTCGTAATTGCTCGTTCACAACCAGTACACAATGTAGATGTCTATTCATACATGTAGGTCAAGGTATGAAGCAGATCTAGCTGTATTTGTATCCTTTATTTCAAGAGCAATATGATGATAATCAAACTTTGATTTAATCCGTGCACTGACGTCACCTATTCTAAAGAACATAACATTTAAAGAACAGGGATGGAGTTTTTCGATTTTAGAGAATCCCCTGCATTAAGTCTGATTCATAAGTGTTATATCTACCTTTTTCTTTGCTTTGTAGGACACTGTGGGTTAAAACATGTTGGTAAACCATCTAATGGTTCCGGTGTACTGATACCAGATGTATCTGGTAACCTGGCACTACAAGGTAGACTTCCGCCACTGTAATAAAGAAAAACATGTAGGTAAACCAGCTAACTCTTCCTGTATACTGATACCAGATGTATCTGGTAACCTGGCACTACATTGTACAAGGTAGACTTCCGTCACTGTAATAAAGAAAACAAATGTATCTCTGACACCATCGTCAATTTGTTCAACTTAATCAGTACAGTGGAACCTCTGAAAACCAACTACGACTGGGGAAAATGAAATCGGCTGGTTTTCAAAGATAACGGTTGTGGGAGGTTCCGAAAATAGACGCATAGTATATAGTAGAAGTAGAATAAAACGTAAATATCTAATTTAGAGTGAAGAATATGATAATAATATAACATATAAATGGTAGAATCGGAGACCGAAAAATAATAATAAGAAGATGAATGAAAATGTTGTTCCATTGTATGTCACCCATCTGTATCTCTCAGCATACAACATATATATATGAGAGATATCGAGACGCACCCAATGCGGCAATGCAAGTGCTATCAACATGCAAGTAAAATCCACTCCAGTCTGATAATTAAATGAAATAACTTAGCAAAACATCACAAATAAACAACTTCCGTTTAACACGAGGATTGAAATTAGGTGGTCCACAATGGTAAGTGTCTTATATATGACATCCATGATATCCATGGCAGTCGTGGATACTAACGACACGAATGTCATTCCAGTGCGGAAACAATAGGCGTAGACAAGAACATGATCTTTCAACGGATAACTAATATCTACATTTTGCACCATTGACAAATCTTTTTACTAAAACATTGAATGAAAAAGCATGATAAACGAGGAACTACCAACTCCACTGGGTGCCAGTCGTGGTCGTGATCGTCTGGTAGTTAGATTTACAACTACCTATGTAATCAGTGCCTATCACCACTAACGTTGTGAGTTCGAACCCCGTTCAGGCGAGTTGTACTTGATTCAACACTATGTGATAAAGTTTGTCAGTGACTTACTACAGGTCGGTGGTTTTCTCCGGGTACTCCGGTTTCCTCCACCAATAAAACTGACCGCCATGATATAACTGAAATACTATTGAAAGTGGCGTTAAGCACCACAAACTAAGTCAAACCTACTCTAGTGAGGTGGATAAGAATGTAAAACTTACGTATTGTAGATATTCGTACAGACATCATACGCAATGTTTTTAAAGCAAAGACAGTTACAAGCTTGCTTGCACTGTCTAAAATCTGGCTTTACAAGACTGTCCTGAAAAATTACAAATGTCAGGTTCAAGATTCAATTGATTAATTGATTGATTAGTGTTTAGTGCCAACCTTAGCAGTATTTCAGCTATATCATGGCGTTCAAGAATCAAATATGGATAAAACATAATGTGATTTAGAACAAGACAATCTTAAATATTTTTTTAATTTAATTGTGTTTATTGTACGACTTCATATAATGTCTTTTTCTGATTGGCTGACGTCCCTAGTAACGATCTTTATAATCACCTCATGGTTTTGTTTACCTTGTTGGAATGTTATAATCACCTGGTGTGACGTCACGTCAGGTGAATATAACATTCCAGCAAGGTAAACAAAAGAAAATGTCATGATCAAAGCTATTTTAAGGGTGAAAGAAACATATAAAATGTGTCATATAATAAAACAATTACTGACTTTCAATTCGGTGGATACCAGGATTTATTAACCCAAGAATAATATATTTACCTCTGCCCTAAGGGACCACGGTAAATATAATATTCTTGGGTTAATAAATCCTTGTATCCACCTCATTAAAAGTCATTAATTGTATAGTGTTCATTACAAATCTGGCAAATATTGTCCTTGGTGTTTTATTATGATCTTCAAATGTATGCTATTACATGTATGCATATCCTTCATAATAGGGTATGAGTGTTGCCCATTGTTGAAGACCATACTGTGACTGAAATGCAGAACAGCAATAAAAGCCCTGTTCCTTTACTTGAATATATGTCTAAGTGTAATGTTGGATATTATCTCATGTTCATTTACATCAAAATCTTTTCTTACTTATTTTTAAATGATACTTTCCTAATTATTGTAATAACGACAATAGCCCTAATAAAAATGTAGATATAAAATTTAGTGACTAACATTGCTATTAGGGCTAAAACACAGCAGACTTGACACACATCGTCCATCAGTAATTTACAGTTATTTTTCGTATTCTTACATTGATAGTGACGTGATGTGTTACAAATGTATACACGACTCCTTGTGTGAAAATGTGTACATATTTGTAACTCTGATTGTGGCATTCAATACATATGTTTCTTTATTTGTTTGTTTGATGGTGTTTAACACCACTTTCAACAATAGTTCAGTTATATCGTGGCGGTCAATTTATTGGTGGAGGAAACCAGAGGACCCGGAGAAAACCACCGACCTGTCGCAAGTCACCGACAAACTTTATCACATAATTTTGTACACCTCGCCCTAATTGAGATTCAAACTCACAAGAGGTGTAATAAAAATAGGGAAATACACCCACTACATTAAAAAGAACATCCAGTAAAAACAAAGCATGATAGTATTACATCATCAACTTACACATGTACAAGCGGATGAAAGAGTAGATGGTACCCTTTGTCTGATGATAAAAATGTTGGTTTCAGGAATAGGCTTCAGTTCGAATTGGTCATCAGTATCGTCAAAGTTTAGTCCGTTAGGGTTTTCTACTGTCATTGTAACCTGAATAAATAGTACATGTATAATATACACTGAAAACAAACTACTTTGCTGTATTCCATCAGGAGTGAGTGTGTGCAATATTGTGATGACAAAGATTATGAAAGATTAATGTTTGTTTGTTTGTCAGTTATATTGTGGTTGTCAGTTATATTGGTGATGGAAACCGGGGAACCCGAGGAGAAAACCACCGACTTGACACAAGTCACTGACAAACTTTATCACAAAATGTTGTACACACCACCCTGATCGAGATTCGAACTCACAATATCAGTGGTGAGCACTAATTGCATAAGTAGCTGTAAATCCAACTACCATATCACGCAACAACGGCACCTTGAAAGATTAACCATTCCAAGTTCAAATAGTATTTAAGATATTAAGACATTGTATTTGAATAACTAGGGTAAAAGATTCACCCCTTTCGTAATAGACATGAATTCCCTGTGTTTGACTTTAAACATAAACATTTTTGCAGGTTGATTTTAATGTCTTTACAATTAGGTTTCCCTTCTTGTTCATGTAAAGTAATATTCTTTCTTATAAAATAAAACAAAATGGATGGAACTCGTATTGCTCATCTATATATAGTTTCACAAATGACCACGGACAATTTCTGGTCCTTTCCTCATTCATGACTTATCACCGGGTCTATAACTAGATTAACACCACGGGTGCCACTAATCGAGCAGGAACTGTTTATCCCTCCGAAGCACATGAGTTCACTCACCGGTTTTTAGTGGGGTTTGTGTTACTCGATCATTAGTTGTATTTGTAAGTTTAGTAGATAGTTGTTTGTCCTTTTGTACTTTTTCTTTTTGGCCATTGTTTGGTCTGTTCATCTTCGATATACAGATTTTGATTACTCCTTTAGTACCTTCAAACTCTTCTTGTGTTTTTGCTTGGTTTGTCTGTGTTCTGTGTCCTGTGTCCAAATGTTGTCTGTGCTTCTGGATTGGCCCTCTGTTTACTGTATTACATGTAAACTTACCCGATATGAGCGAAGTTCTTTGTTCCACTTGTGGTAAACAATTCCAGGTCCTTTTCTCATTCATGACTTATCACTGGATTTGTAACTAATTTATCACGATGGGTGACACTGTTTTCTGAGCCCTATGTAAACTTACCCTGTATGAGCGAAGTTCTTTGTCTACAGAGTAGTCTTGACAGTCATGAGGATTTAATACACTTTTACTAGCCAGGACATTTGCCAGAGCAGGCTCCTATAAAATTTAGAAATCCACGTTATCATTCATTAAATCGTTGTTTTAATACAAGTACAATACTATTTTCTTAATACACAAAATATGCACTATATATCAATTACATTTCAGTGTAGAATATTAAACATTTCGGTTGGTTTGGTTTATGGTGTTTAATGCCATTTTCATCAATATTTCAGTTATATCGTGGAGGTCAGTTTTATTGGTGGAGGAAGCCGGAGTGCTCGGATGGTAATTTATACAAGGAAATGTGTCGGATTGTACAGGATGTCGAATAACTCCGGTTTTACATTGAGTTAACAGAAAATTGCTCATATATAATAAGGCCATACAAAGTTAATTTCTTGGTTCTCAGGCCCGCCCGCATGTGGAAATTCGTCGCCGCATTGCCGATTTTTTTGCAAAAATAGTAAAAAAAAAAAAAATTAATGCGGTAGCGCTGTCCGTACGGAAAAAACAACCGCATCCGTTTTTCTCTTATATCGCGTGGTCGGTGAAACGCTTTAAAACGCATCATGCTTAAATGAGATTTAAAGCATCGTTATGACAATGTATAAATAAAAAACGTGTTTCCGTTTGACATTTAGACAAAATGTCAATCGTTTCTGTGCAAATTTGGCACAAATGTTTGCCAGTTTTACCAGGAAACATAATAGGGGGCTTCTCCGAAGCTTGTACCTTATTGGAATTGTTTACGGAGATAAAAAAAATGGTACGTTGGAACCAGCGGATTGGACGTTTCCATAAAAATTAACCACTTGTGATGTTTCTGCCACCATCGGAAGAAATAAAATTGAAATTTTCAATAAAGTAATGAAAAGATTTATACATTGCCATATTTTTCACACAAAAAAGAAGAAGAAAAAATGCCTCCCTCATCACTTTTTACAGCAGTAAAAGGATAAAAAAAA
>MJUT01054910.1:194984-209957 GCA_002080005.1 Gigantidas platifrons
TTCTACTAACTATTTTGTTTCTAGGTCCAGCTGCCGTTTTACTTAAATAAACCTAAAGGTAAGAAACAATCGTCAAAATACGAAGAGGGAATCCTCGCTTCGACTCGATATTTTACAACAACGCGCCAGTTTTCAAAAGGATCTTCGCTTGTTGTCGTCTCAAAAATGATTTCCCTTCATTCCTATCTAGTTGATACGTACGAACAACACATATTTATTGATGAAATTCAAGTTTATTCTCGACGACACATCCAAATTTCCTCCACTCGTATCGTTTCAGGAGGTTTACCGAGCATATTTTGTTTCGAGTTATTTCATTGGTCGGAAAGATTTTCTGTTGATTTCTGATTACTCGGTGATATAAAACATTTCCCCGTACTTTTTCAAACCACAACGTTTGAAATACAACGTTACTTCTGTGACGTTATAAAAACATTTCAGATATTCCCGTATTTTAAAAAGAAAAATGGAAAACAAATACCAAAGTCCAAATTTGAAAAAAAAAATTGAGCATAGCCCCTCCTACCACAATTATCCCAGCCGGGTTTGGGGAAAGAAGAGGAGATAAGAGAGCATTTTGGGCATACTTCATTTATATAAGACACGAAGCAATACACTCTCTTATTAAAGATATATATTATTTAATCATTCTAATTTCCATACCGATAATAAACTGTCATTTCATCTTTCGTTTCATTTAATTGTCATGAAAAATCGATCTAGTAGAAGAAAAGTTACGATTTATTAAAATCCGTAGAGAATAAACGTTGCCGTTTGTGACGTAACGTCACATAAACGTCGGTTATGCCTATTATTACTTGTTTTTCTAGTGCATGACGTCATAAAACATTTCCCCGTACTTTTTCAAACCACAACGTTTGAAATATCAGTTATTTATTTCAGATATTCCCGTATTTTTTCAAACCACAACGTTTGAATTATCAGTCAACGACAGTGAAGGACAAAGATTTAAGCAAATTAAAGATGTGACTTTTCTATTATAAATAATACTTAAAAAAAATGACTTAAAAAAAAATTTAAGCAAATTAAATATGTACCTTTTCTATTATAAATAATATTTTAAAAATACTTACTACTTCCGTTAATCTCTTTTTCCGTCCTTGTCGAAATTCTGCAACTTCTTTTCACAAATGTCACAAAATACAATGTTCAAATACTTCTTTTCACAAATGACACAATGTTTCAAATACTTCTTTTTCACAAATCACACAAAAAAGTTAAAACACAATGTTTTCACTTCTGTAAATCTCTTTTTCCGTCCTTGCCGAAATAACACAACTTCTTTCACAAACGGCATAAACCGAAATGATTCAAATACGACGTTTAAATACAACGTCACTTGTTTTCCGAATATATGACGTCATAATACAATACATTTTCCCGTACTTTTTTTTCAAAAAAAAAAATGTTTTTTTTTGTTTTACGTTGTTTTTTTTTTCCTTTTTTTTTTCATTTTGTCATTTTCCATTTTTTTTTTCACGGGTAACGTGGTTTCCGGTCAAAAGACCCCAGTGGGGCGGAGAAACCGGTTGCGCACACCCTGTGGGTGACCTTCGGTATCCATGGTACTACTACTGTAGTAAGGGAAATGACGTCACAAGGAAACAACGCGGGAAAATGACGTCACTGAAGAAAAACGGGGGAGGGGGAAATGATCGGGGCCGGTCACGTGACTGACGTCACTTTCGGTAGGGCCACTTCCGGTAGCACCTCACAGCACCTCCTCAAATGCGACTTTGTAACCTCTTATATACTATCTTATATAAAATCCAGTTTTATGGTGCACCTGAAAAGTGTAAACAACGTTAATTGCCTCTGTCGAGAAGGTAACTTGTTCTACCACTTTGGTATCTTAAATCTTTTCTTACGCGTGGCCTATGTACAATTGCTACCCAAGTGTGAGCTTTGTATTAATATTTTTTCTCTTCAAATGTCGTCATAAAATGGACAAAAAGGTTAAAGTTCATATAATTCATGCAATTCATCGTTCACGTCTGCAAACTTGTATCATACCATATTCTATTTTGTATTGATGTCATGATATTAGAGGTTACATAAAATAGAAAAAACGAAGATTTAACACGATAAGTAGATACTTGAAATAGTATTAAGGAAAATTGAAAAGCCAAAATTTCCCATTTCTATTATAAAAATACCCAAATAATACGACCTTTTATAATTCTTTTTAGAAATACCCATACAAGGCAGATTTATATACAAAAGAACACGCGACAATGAATTAACAAAAGATCAATTAAATCTAAATAAAATATTTATCAGAGAATAATAATGAGGATTATTTAAAAATTATAAGTTTGAAAATTGTCCGTGGGAGTAAGATCCTATCTATATATAGTATACTTACGTCACGTAGCAGTTGATTACCGTCCCCTGTTTTCTCCGTAAAGGGTCGGGTATTATATATATTCTGTAAAAGTAAAGTAAAAACTTATAATTAGCAAAACAGAGAAAGGTACTTAATTTGAGCATTTTTTATGAAAGATAAAAAATGTACAATGGGGGATGTTGGAGGTCTATTTTCGATCCATTTGTTTTACACGTTTGTGAATCAGATCTTCGGTAACAGTTAACCATGTCACGGTGGCGACCATAAATCTGTCGAAGCGATGACTACAAATTAACCACTAGGAACGCTTAGTTTCTTTAATTCAGCGTCTTTATGTCTTTAATAAAATCTTCATATTTATATCTTCAGGTTATTCTGAGGTTATTTGTGAATTAATCAAAACAAATTTGTCTTACTTCATCTGTTTATCTTTTCGTTTTTCGTGGCGTCGTGGTCGTGATGGCATGGTAGTTGGATTAGCAACTACCTGTGAAATCAGCGCCTATCAACACTAAAGCTGTGAGCTCGACTCTCGCTCATGGCGAGGTATTCTCGATACAACATGAGATACAGTTTGTCAGTAACTAACGTCAGGTCGGTGGTTTTCACAGGGTCTTCTCCGGTTTTTTCCACCAATAAAGCAGACTAGCATGATATAGCTGAAATATTGTAGAAAGTGGCGTAAAACACCATATCTATAACAGTTGACTGATTATCCCATGTTACAATTCAGGACAAAACAATGGTCGGAAAACCAATGCTAAATTTGCCACATATGCAAATACAATAAAAAAAAACAACAAAAAATACAACACAGTAGGAAATATTCCAAAATCCAATTGAAAAATCTTAGAAAAAGGCAAAATCGACCAATAACGCACAAATATAATATGACCAAGCACTTGAATAAAAAGTGGCAGGGCTAAACTGGTTTTATGGGCACAAACCTCCTCTCTTAGTGAAAGCATGCGTTCATGCAAGTGTTTCCACGTGTGAGTAAAATGCATAGCAACACGCATAACGGAGCGGGGAGCGTTATTAAAAACAACGACATTAATGAAGGATATGTCATTTCATTTCAAACATTTTATTGTGTAAATCAAAAGGATTGGATAACAGGCTAATTATAAGCTTACAGAAATCCTCTCCTATAACAAGATGAACAAATAAACAATTACAGACAAATAATACTGTTCAGTACACCATTTCTGCATTCAATAATTAATATGACTAAATCAATGAACCATGTTAAAAAAAATTCAAAATAAATGTTTGGACAAAGAGAAAAAAAAATGAAAACTGAAATGCAGTAAGGGTCATCAGGGGATATGTCATTATTGAATATATGCTACACCAGATTCAATTTTCCAGATGCACAACAGTTTGAAAACCATGGAGCAAGTATTTTTCATTTCCCGTCCGATAATATCTAACTTTTGTTATTATAGGCGATTTTACTGTAAAAAAGGAAATTAAAAAAGAATGCGGAAGAAGACAGGATTAAGACTAATAGGTTCTTACATACGTTCTTTGGCAAGACCGGATGATCTTCCACGAGTGATATAAATTTTATGCCACGGTCTTTTCGCGAGTGGAGCGCAGCGAAACAAGAGAAAAGAAACAACAATTTCTATCACGAGTGGAAGATCACCCGGGCTTTCCCAACAACGCATGTAAGTACCTATTTCTTCCGTAAACCAACAACTTTCACTATCGCAAACTCCTAGAGACCCCCGCCATTGATCAGTAACTAATTTTCATAAATTATCAGATCAATATCATCGAGCGTTATGAAATACACATGCATCACATAAAATTGACTTTTGTGACACCGATTGATAAACTAAGTAGCTTTCTACTGATATTTGATCTTTTCTCACTGATATTTTATTGAAAGTACAGTATTTTCCTTCATGACATATGACGTGACACACATTTTGACGTCATAGAAGAATGACGTCAAAGGTACGTAAAAGGACATCTAGAAATACGAAAAAATGAAAATAAAAGACACAAATATATTTGATACGGTTGGAGTCTGTATTTGAAAAAAAAACAATGGTTAAATGCGTAATTTATATCTATTATTCAGCTATCATACATGGTATATAATGTGACATTCCTGGCTTAGGATATATATTTAAACGATTTTTTTCTTAGTAGAGGCGTTCTGATTGGATATCACAACAAGTAAAGACGAGTGCACGTGCAAGACGAGTGCACGTGCACTCGTCTTAACTCTGTCGTCTAAACCCGAAAACGGCCATTTACGGAAGAAATATTATTGTTTATATAACTATTGATCTATTTGAAAGTAAAATAAACCAATTTTGTGACACAGTTAAATCTTGTCATTAATTCTTTAAAAAAAACCTCATCTCTGCAAGAGCCTTGTGACGTGGCGCAGGGTGTTGCGGATATTTTACGTGTTGAGTGTATTTTTAATTATTTTTCTCGCGTTATGAATAAATATAATAAAATATCAACCAAAATCAAATAAAACAGACTAAATCACAAATGTTTGATGCCATTTAATCCACAAATATACGAAAATCGTTTATTAAGCACTATTACCCAATTTATGGGCTGTAAATTGTAACAAATCGAGTGCACCGCGGAACTTAAAGTTATTATAACTTTTTTATTAAAAAAGATAAACGACCAGTTTTTTGCATGATTGATCAACGGTAATTACTTCATTGTTTGATTGGCATTTCGTGAAGTCATAACTTTGAGATTGATGACGCAATAAAGCGGACAAATCTGTAAATATGCCCATGGTTTCGGCATGACAAAATATTGGTAAGTAATAATTCATTCAATCCTTATTTAAAATGAAAACTCATGGCACTACGAAAATGCGTTTTTCTTAAAATTTAAATTTTCCATAAAACATAATAAAATGTACTTCTATTGTAGGAAAAAAACGGCATTTTCTGTGTCTAGCCATTTTGTCCCACATGCCAAAATGTGCGTTTCTTCGATAACCACGCTAATTTTAGGGTGTTATTTGAACAAAATGGTCGATATTTTTAATTGACAAAAAATATTTTGAATATGCGTTTTTACTCAAGAATCCGGGTAGAAATTTACAGAATCCAGTTATTCTTTTCTTTAAAACTATTAAGAAAATGGTGTGTCTAGCCAAAATGTCCCAACGACGTTGTTCACGATTTTACGTTTTGACGCTCACGCAACGACATAAAGTATAGTCAAATGTGNAAAAAAAACAAGATATTACATAGATAATAATCATAAATAATTTAGTTGACAAATAATAAGCAAAAATGATAAATGTATTCTTTAAACGTCAACGTCAAAATGCCATTTGTACGTTAAAATAACGTTACGTTAGAGTCCGCAACATCCTGCGCTACGTCTGTACGTTTATTGGTGTAAGGCACGATGTTTAAATAAATGAAGGTTTATTTAAAAGATTTAATATATATATGACATCTAAGTATGAAATGTAATTGCTTTGAATGGATTGAATGTCACATCTATTATACTTATTCTTTGAGAAGCCGTCGTTATCGTGATCGTATGGCAATTGGATTTACAACTACCTTTGCAATCGGTGCCTATCACCACTGATGCTGTGGGTTCGACTACCGCTCAGGGCGAGGTGCACAACATTATGTGATAAGGTTTGTCAGTAACTTGCGACAGGTCGGTGGTTTTCTCCGGGTACTCCGATATAGCTGACAAATTGTTGAAAGTGGCGTTAAACACCATAAAACCAACCAACCAACCAACTTTTTCTTTGGTCTATTTTTCAGAAATTGTGTTTGTAAGATTTAATGCATGACTGCCTCCGCTCCTATTTTTGTTCATCACTACTTTACACTTTAGTTGAAAATTGATTGGTATAAGCGTTTTCTGAATGCTTGTTTTAGGAAGATACACGTCTCGTTTTGTGGAAAAATAGCTCTGATTCCAACATAAATGCTCTGCAATTGACATGTTTAGTATCCTGAACTTTTTGAGCGACAACATATGTGTAGTGTTTAATTGATGGTTGTGTTTTTTCAAGACAGTTGCCATTTCAATGGATGCCAAATGTCTTTCCCTTCTTGACGACTTATTGCATATTCGTATGAGTTAAATGTCATAAATACACAACTCCATAAAACAGCGAGAAAACAATAAAAGCCATCCGTCAATGTTAGTTTCCGCTATAAAGATGGCATACTATCTAGCAACAATATGTTCAGCGTGGCGATTTTCAAGGTCATATTTTTCCAATTGTGCTTGTATTTCAGAATACCACAGGCATTCGTAAGTCTGCTTCATAGCTGGACCTTTACACGGAAATGTATGATGAAACCAGACTGATATGCAACTTGTACGACAAATGAAATGACTTCAAGTTTCCAATTGTAAGCTTCCCTTTTTTGTAGCAACATTACAGCAGAACATGCACGTGGAGTTTACATATCTCCATTAATACGATACTCCAGTGACTGTGCATTCTACCAGCTGGATTCTCCGTTGCAAGCTCCCTACACAGATCTAGAGATTTACAAGATAAACTGAAATCGTCACGTCGGACGTTATACGGTCCACATCATGAAATACTCGATCACTTCACAGTGACGAAACTTGCAGCCCTGCATTTGGACCATTTCGTGTTGATAGATTTTGCCTTTATTGTAGCAGCCATATGCAGAAAAAGGATACTCAAGTGATGAGCTAATGAGAGATTTGTAAGATTTTTTTTTTTTTATAGATTAAGGTATTACATTTGTACCTGGATATCAATATTTGACATTTAAAAATATTCTGCTTAAAATGTAAAAGGTAACATATATTCAGGATGAAAATATATCAACAATCTACGGAAGTTATTAAAAATGTCTAATTCATCTAAAAATTTAAATTGAAATTGTTCTCATATTAGTTATTTTTAATTTAGAAACTGGTCAAATCTTGTATCAATGAGGATGTTCAAAGTCGCTTAACACATATAAAGCGTGTGGAATATGTGTAAAACAATACTAGTAGTCTGCAACAGTGTTACTTTCAATTCTTATAAAGAGTCAAATAAACTCCAGTGTTATTAAGTAATGGACATGATAAAGCTTTTCTCGTACCTGATTTCTGGAGAGCGAATGGTCTGACGCGATGACAGCATAAGCACGGACTTGATAGAGGCCACCCTAGAAAACTAGAACACTTGTTCCTGCTCTTTTCAGTAAAATTTAACAGTTTTTGATTTTTTTAAATTGCAGGATACATGCAATATACATGTAAGTTTATTGTTGTTAAAACAAAATCACATTTATTTGTGCTTGCTGCGAAACAGTCCATAAAAGTTTTCCGAAATTCCACTTTCATGTCCGTTTCTAAGCTTGCAGACATAAATTATATATTTTCCGACAATTTAATATCTTCCCGGTGCAAAAATATATTTTATTTTACCAAATTGATGTAATTGGTGTTACTGATTTTCTTAAATGTAAATTCTAGTCCATAAACTTTAAGTCTCAAAACAGTTACAAATCTAATTTAAAAGGTGTACATCAGCTGTCGTGGTCGTGATCGTAATTTAGTTGAATTTACAACTATATATGCAATAAGTGCCTATCACCACTAACGTTGCGAGTTCGAACTCCGTTCATGGCGAGGTATAGTCGATGCAACATTATGTGATAAAGTTTGCCAGTGACTTGCGACAGTTCGGTGGTTGTCTCCGGGTCCTCCGGTTTCCTCCACCAATAAAACTGACCGCCACGATATAACTGAAATATTGTTGAAAGTGGCGTTAAACACCATCAAACAAACCAACAAACATAAAAGTTGTACTGTATATTGTACCTGCATATGAGTAACCCCTACACCATCTCTTATCACTTTCAGCCGATCAGACAGCTTAGTTCGTCCAAACTTTCAGAAGCAACAAGTAACACATTACACAGCAAGATATATCCCAACACAAGATTAATTTTCCACTGTAAAGATACTATTTTATCCCATTAAGTAGCGCTACGTTAAGTGGCGATCAGACACAATGAAGAAAATTGCTCTGACATGATTAAATTGTGTAGTGTTTACGTATCCATTGTCGGTTTTTTTTAAATGTATTAATTTGCGTTTAAAAATTATAATGTATGGGGTATAAATAGCTACCGTTTCATGGTTCATGGGACATTATTCAAACTAGACCAATTCTGTCAATTTCCGTATTTAGGTGTTTACAAAAAACCCAGAATGACGCGTTACTTCCTCAGGTGTGTATATTTTTGCATTATTCGCGGCTGTAATAAAATGAACCCGAATTAAGTGCCTATGTTCCAAACTTGAATTAAATGAGCGAACATTTGTATATGTTCTCTTCAAAACAGCGATAGATCAAAAGAACGACAATGGATCTATCAACAGTAAAAACAGCGAATTATATTTGTATCAAATCAGCGATAATTAATAATGTATCATCAAGTGAAAAACAAAAAAATACCACACTATGGGAACAGTCCCAAAATCCTAAAGTAACATAGTAGAACGGGGCAAAATTGATACCCCTATCACGCAAACACATAACCGCTCTCATATATTAAATAAATAAACAAAAATTACTTTACATGTTATGATACCTATTGTATACCTCTTCCGTTAGACAACAACCATTTTCTTATCTGAGGGGGCGGGGGCTGGGATTTTCATTGTGCTCGTAAATTTTTTTTCACAACCTTCCTCAGTCAAAATATTTTTTTCTCATGAGAAGGAAAGCAAAAATTTTTTTCCTATCATGTGGAACAGAAATACATTTTTCCATAAACTAATTTTCTACCCGGTGACAGCATAATTTTTTTTTCAGCTACAATGGTAAATCTAAATCTTTGTTCGGTCAGCTAGGGCATTAAAATAATTTTTTTTTTTAAATCCAAGCCCTCCCCCTCCCCCTTCCCAGATAAGAAAATGGTTATTGCCTTAGCCAGTACTTACTGTCATACAATTTTCGGTGACAATTTCCAAACTCGTACTCCAAAATTATCCAATCAGCGCAAACTATTTTTTGATAAAATGTTCCGATTGGCTGTCGGTCGGTGGTTTTCACCGGGTAATCTGGGTTCATCCACCAACTATATACTGACGTCCACGATATACCTGCATCATTATTGAAAGTGGCGTTAAACATTCCAACCCTTATTGGACGATCTGGATGAATATTGGTATTAATTTGGAAAGAATTTACCTACTTTTTCTTTTCTTTCATTTTGATTTTTGATTTTAATATTATTGCTATTTGTTTATTCGCTCTTTGGATATATTTTGCCCCCAAGATCAACAAGAAATCGCTTATCTGATATATGTTTAGTTGTGCTATTTTGAAAGTTGCTCAATATTTTTCATATGTTTGTCAATTAGTTTTACAAAAATATCGCGGAAGTATAGACAGTATACATCGGCAGGAAATCGCAATATTTTGACGTATAATACATTGTATATTGAAAATGACTTCATGTTAATATCATATACATGTAAGGTAAATATACGGGTATCAACTGTGCCCCTTTTCTCACCGACTCTTCTTTTTCTTCGTATCAACCAGACATCGCGCGGGAGCATCTAATGAAAACACTCTAACAACGAAGCTGTTTAACTCAGTAGCAAAGTTGACGTAAACACTAAATGAAAATATTATGGTTGTTACCATGACTTGCTCAACAGCTACGGACTGTCTGTGTCACATCTGATCACGGATATTTTTCCTTCAGCCTAGTCAAAGCCCACCCAGCTCGTTCATGAATTACCGACAAGTATGAATTATGACCAAATGGTTAACCTGGGTAACACGACGGATGCCACTAGTGGAGCAGGAACTAATTATCCACCGATACGTCATTAACTGTTCTATAGTTACTTTTCTGTGGTGTGTTTGTCAATCAATGTTTGGTGTGTTTTTTTTTTCCTGTTCTCTTTTTTCCACTGTATTCCTTCGATTTCCAGACTCTGAGTACACCTTTTGGCCTTTGTAAGCCACTCTTGATATACGATATTGGTTTTGTTTTACTTTTATATTGGCTGTATAAAATTAGTGTCAGAACTGTCACGCATTGTTGGTTCGGAATTTAAAGTCTGACCCAGATCAAAATAAATAATGTCCTCATACTTTAATCTGTTCATCAAAAATCATATTTTCTGAAGGTTTTTGATGCAAATAAAATTCACGTTATATTTCTGACAACGTGCGTATATTGTATATACATATAAATCGTTTACATATATGTATATGTATACACATGTAAAGGCATGCTCGGAGTCAGACTGGGAGCACAGAAATCGCCTCAAATGATCAAGATTTATGTTGGTATTTTTGGGGTGGTTTTTTGGTCTTCGTCAAATAATCTCTAAATCAGGGATATTTGCGATTGAATAATTGGGTTACACGATGCATGTAAACTGTATCGACAGATGTGGTGAACTAATTCATGTACTTTTATTTTATTCAAAATTCTCTCCTAACATCGTTTCAAAAAATACATTTATATCATTTACAATCATTATTATTTATGCTTCGTTGCTCACAATTGATGAATGTCTGTCGGTATAATCATAAGGTATTACAAAAATGTACCTAATTATAAGGTACATAGTGTTTTGTAGATCATTGTTTGTCCCCCTTTCTTTTCTTTAAGTCATTGTAAATGTCTGTCCTCTGATTTACGGCTTCTGAGTACAGTTGTTTCAAGATTTCACGGTAATTGCTCTGGTCAGAAATATAGCATAACTGTTGCTTACTAGAAGTTAAATAGTTGACCAATCGATCAAACAATATATTGTAGTTTTGTAATAATGTAACAAGAAGTTGATTCTAAGAATATATTGTTCAAGACGGGTTAAATTTAAATACAAAAGTAATTTATTTTGAAACGAAGGTTAGATAAATTTTGAAAACATGAGTGGACTAATTTTTTTTTTATAGTAAAAATAGGATTTTTTTAGGTTACAATACAAGAATCAATTATTTTTCTAATTGAAAAATGTAAGAGGTGCAGGAGGATATGGTTTATCAAATATATATTTTGGCTATTCTGCTTAGGCCCTGTTGCTGCTACAACTTTTAAATCATTCCACAGAGTAATCGTTTGACTTACCTGGTAAAAGTTATTTCAGGAAGGCGTTGTGCGCACTTAATTGGATACATGTATCTATGTGTTTATTTATATAAAATTTTCAGTTATATAGCTTTATTTAATTTTATAAGGACTCCAGCAACAAATATAATCGGACAATGCAGTTTTTACATATATTATTACCATATCAAATCTGACATCACCAAAGAATGATTCGACTCGAGATGTTGATTCTATGTTTGGTATATATTGGTTCAGTCATTAAAATGATTGAAGTGCACTGTATTATTATAAAGGTTATTCCAGAAATGTGTGGTGCTGGTCAGTTTTATTGATGGAGGAAACCGGAGTACCAGGAGGAAATCACCGACCTGCCGCAAGTCACAACGTTAGTGGTGATAGACACTAATTGTACATGTATATGTAGTTGTAAATCCAACTAACATATGATAATGACCACGACCGACACCTGTAATTTCTGGAACCATAACATGTATGGTGAAAAGATGACAATTAGATGAGAAGCAGCAATACAAAGGCTGTATCTTGGCTTTATGCTTTAGGTGTATTTATTCACATGTTCATTAACATCCATATTTCTCCTAGCAGATTTCAGTGAATTTGAATTTTGGTGTTTAATGCCACTTTCAGCAATATTTCAGCTATATCATGGCGACCAGTTTTAGTGGTGGAGGAAGCCAGAGTACCCGGAGAGAACCACCGACCATGGGCAAGCAACTGGTAAACTTTATCACTTGCGGCTGCGAGTCGAGTGCACTCTTCTTTGTAATTTACAAAGCCGGGCACGAACCCACGCCATATTGGTGATAGGCTTGTATGAGCTGTTAGATCCAGTGACCATTGAGCCACCCGGGCCCCCCTAGCAGATTTCATATCTCGCCAAAAAACAAAAAACAAAGAAAAAATGAACATATTGTCCCCACCGATACAATTTGGAATTTGGAGAGGAGTTGCATCCAAATGCATTAACATTCATTTCCCTGCATATAAATATATTCCTCTTGGCTGATTTCATATCTCACAGGAGACTAGCATACTATATACATGTACATGTATACGTAGCTACTCAATATATATTTACTAGATTTTGTAAATATTTATTATATTAATAACAGTAAACAATGACACAATAAACTCTATAAATTTGTAAAAAAAAATATTAAACATTTCATATGACAACGTGATGATATTGTATGCAGTACAATGGCGTTTAATATAATGATACTGATAAATGAGCTTGCTATGAGATGAGAAGACAGACGGAAAGCAGGTCTAACCATTATAATACACTTTTCAGTAAGAAATGTCATGTAAATATATTTCTAATAAACAAGTGTTGCCTGAGGGAAAGTGTGGACACAGAAATGTGCTGTCCAAAAGGCAAGTGTGGATGTCAATATTTCATAGTGTCTTTTGCAAAGGTCACACGTTATAGTTGATAGACTATTTAAATAGAAATTATTGTTGGGAAATAAGACATTGTTTTTTATGCAATATAACATGAAAAAATATTTAAAAGAATAAAAGTTTTGAATTTAGAAGTCAGTTTGGCCTTGTGAGTTTCGTCCCTTTAAATTAGAGTGGTAAAAGTAAAAGAGTAGGAAGAGCTAATTGTACAGTACAGCTCAATGCATAGTCTGATAAATACCTGGCATCCAATGCCAGGTATTTATTGCTTTGTGATTTAATTAACAGTACCCATCTCCACTGTATCACCTGTGGTTCCAATATACATCAGGAAATTACTAATTACTTGTACAGGTAAAACCATCACTCACAGGTGACTTACCTTTGTATTTTATAAGTTATATGTAGAATATTTTCAGATGAATGTTTTCATTGAGAATAAGATTGGAAAATTATGCACAAAAAAAAAAAAGTTGGGACTTATATTGGGAATTACATTAAAAAATAAAGCATTTGAAACAAATTTCATATAATGAATTTTCAAAATCCCATGAAGCTTTCATGTGGACCTTTGAGTAACAAAGTATCTTTAATTGGTGATCCTTTAATCAACATCTAATTTGTTTTGATAGCACTTTTACATTGTTTTGTATGTTGAATCTATTTTGATAACTTTTGTCAATAAACATTATATAAAAATTAATTTAATTTTTAATTTTGCCAAAAACAAAGCCATTTTTAACATGTAAAAAAAACTTAAAACTTTTTTATGCAATTCAATTCAATATTTTATTAGCGTCTCACCTTATGCATACATACATAAAATAACAGATAATAAAATTAAACATGTTATATATATACACACAAGCCAATCAATACAGATTTATGAGAGACGATAAGACAACATACAAGTATACATATACCGGTAATATAAATATTAATACATAAATAAAAAATATTATTTACAAGAATATTTTGTCATAAATTTATAATCAATGTATAAAATTAATTTTTAATTGTTTCCTGTAAATGCTGTAGTGAGTGTCATAAATATGTAATTCTTAATTTCTCATTTATTTAAATTTTGATTTTTTTACATTAAATATATCTTTTAAAAACACCTTTTTCAGAGCTAAATTATTTCATGCATTTTTTTTATTTCTTTATATCTATGAAAATCTGTAATTACACAGCCTATTTGTCATAGAAAATTATGCAATTAACATACAGTTATGGAACATAATTATTCGCCACCCTTGATTTTATGCTATATATTTCATATAAAACCACATTTTTCAAAAAAATTATTGTGAAGTCATGTTTCTAAACAGATTTTGATAATTTTTGCACCAGAAGAAGCAGAAACATTTAATTTTTTTTTTTATTTTAGCACGATTTTCCGTCAGATTGCCTTTATTTTCTTATAATTTAAAGACAATTTTTTTGTTTTCTGACGTCAAATTTGCTATATACTTAACTAAAATAAAATAGGAAAAATCAACATTTGTGTTTAAATCACCAGAAAACATAAACCATGCAGACAACAATTTATATCAGATAAACAAATAAAATTCAAAGAATTCTGCACGTCTTGAAATAAATTTCATAAAAATCTGCCCAGAGATAGCTTTAAAATAATTTTTTGAGAAAAAAATGTGGGTTTATATGAAATATGTAGTAAAAAATCGAGGCTGGTGAATAATTATGTTCCATGACTGTAACTACACAATTATCAATATATTTTGATTTTTCAAATATATCCAGTAAGGTTTGAATTTTGACAGCAAAACTATATTTAATGTAACTTCAAATATAACTAAATTATTTTTTAAACTGTGACATGTGTAAATTCACAATTTAAATTTCTGAGCCTCTCATATTTAATTTTTTTTTGTTTATCTTTTTTTAAATGCAAATATTTTTTCATATAAATTGATGCATCTACAAAATTATAACTTTATGCATGCTATGCTGTTTTAAATTTTCAGTTCAATGTCTCTTACGTATACAATTTCATGACAAAAAAAACATAATAATAATTATTCTCTACTACAAATAATTTAAATTTTACAAATATTTTCCTATTTATTCTGATATCTT
>MJUT01054910.1:221452-232716 GCA_002080005.1 Gigantidas platifrons
TAACATTATATATTTAAGCTAGATTGAAGATTTTTAATATACACTGTGTTTATAACATTATATATTTAAGCTAGATTGAAGATTTTTAATATACACTGCGTTTATAACATCATATATTTAAGCTAGATTGAAGATTTTTAATATACACTGTGTTTATAACATTATATATTTAAGCTAGATTGAAGATTTTTAATATACACTGTGTTTATAACATTATATATTTTTTAAATCTTATTCTGGGGCTGTCGTGGTCGTGATGGAACTTTGAAGATTTTTAAAATCTTATTGTGAGGCCGTCATGATGGTTTGGTAGTTGGGTTTACAACTACCTGTGCATTCGGTACCTATCACCACTAAGTTGTGATTTTGAATCCCACTCATATAGAGGTATACTCGATACAATATATATGTGATACAATTTGTCAGTAACTGGCAACAGGTCAGTGGTTTTCTCCAGTTTTCTCAACCAATAAAACTGACCACCACGATATGACTGAAATATTGCTGAATGTGTTGTTAAACATCATAACCTTAACCCTTAATCTTATTCTTCTATTTCTCAATGAGTTAGGTCGTTGGATTACCTAACAAACTCATTCAGTCTATCACCAATATGGCATGGGTTCGCGCCCGGCTTTGTAAATTACAAAAAATGTGTGCACTCGACTCGCAGCCGCAAGTGATAAAGTTTACCAGTTGCTTGCCCATGGTTGGTGGTTCTTTCCGGGTACTCCGGCTTCTTCCACCACTAAATCTGGTCGCCATGATATAGCTGAAATATTGCTGAAAGTGGCATTAAACACCAAATATCAATCAATCAATCTTATACTTCTATTTATTATCATATATTCCATTCGTGCTCATTTGTCCATCCGAAATGTGATTTTCTCAATGTATGTTATTTCTCAGAATGAATGTTTAACTTTATCATAAATTACTAAACATATATTGATGGAGCCGTGATATAAGAATTTGAATTTTGGTGTTTAATGCCACTTTCAGCACTATTTCAGCTATATCATGGCAACCTGTTTTAGTGGTGGAGGAAGCCGGAGAGAACCACCGACCCTGGGCAGGCAACTGGTAAACTATATCACTTGCGGCTGCGAGTTGAGTGCACCCTTTTTTGTAATTTACAAAACTGGGCACAAACCCACGCCGTACTGGTGATGGGTTTGTATGAGCTGTTAGATCCAATGACCTAACTCATTGAGCCACCCGGGCCCCTGCCGTGATATATATTCTGATAAAAGTTTGTCAGTGACTTGCGGCATGTAGGTTGTTTTCTCTTGATAAAATGGTATCCTCCAGCAGTAAAACTGACTGCCACGACATAACTGAAATATTGTTGAAATTGAAAGTTGCGTTAAACACCAAAACCTTAACCCTATATATTCTGTGTTCATTCGTAGTCAATTACTACAAATTTTCGTGGTTTTCAATTACGTTGTTACCATAAAATCACATATACAATTAAAGATATTATTAGCAAATATAAAATGACGAATTCAAAACATCAAAGAAATTGATATAAACGAAAATATGTGAAACAGCAGTATTTATTTGTTTAAATAATGAAAATGTGATAAAAATTCTATGACAAGCCTTTTAACTAAAAAGTTTTAAGCATTTTTCTCTCTGCCTTTATTAAGATGGAGATGTATTGTACAGAGTTTACAAGTTTGTGTATTTTAACCAATAAATTTCTCACCCGAAACGATTTAAGTTCTTTATTTTCGGAAAAATCCTGACATTTTTGTGAATTCAACACACCTTGCATTATCATAGCATTTGCTATAGCAGGTTCCTGTAACAAAAACAATATTCATCAAAAATAGAAAATACATCTCGTTATAACTATATGCCTATAATCTCTCACATAGGATACCATTTCCAGTATAATTCGGTTTCCTACACAAATAAAACTGACGGTCACAATGTAACTGAAATATTGTCAACAATAACATTACATACATAAACCCTATAACCCGAACTCTAAACATATATGAGTTTTTAATACACAAAGTTCTATTTTTCTCTAACGTGATCATATGGTAGTTGGATTTACAGCTACCTGTGCAATCAGTGTGCCTATCACCATGAAAGTTGTGATTTTGAATCCCGCTCATGGAGAGGTGTACTTAATACAATGTTATGTGATAAAGTTTGTCAGTGACTTGCAATAGGTCAGTGGCTTTCTCCAGGTATTCGGCTTTCCTCCACAATAAAAACTGAATGCCGCCATATAACTGAAATATTGTTGAAAGTGGCACTAGACACCATAACCCTAACCCCTAAATTTCAACTATGCAAAAGGCTGTTATGTTTCATTAACCTTACTAATACAATAAGGAGCCACAAAATCAGCACCCTGATATACATACCTGAAGAGTTATATGGAACGAATCCTCAAATACATTAGCGTCCCATGTTTCTTTAAACGACTGATGCATCACAAGAAAACCACTGTCATCAATTATCATACACCTACAAAATTGTATGTCTTGATTTTCACATTTCTACAGAATGTATTACTTATTTTCAACAAACGGTGCTTATTTTTATAATTTCGATCTGTTGATTTTCTCGACTTTCTAATCTTTTACATTAACCTTTGATCTACCTCATGAAGGTAATTCCAGAAATGTGTTTGGTACACTACATGCGATATTCACACTTTAAGTACTTGATTAATACAGTCTAACAAATTATAACTTTATGTCACATTACTATTTACCCAATGTTGCCAGTTTCTTTGGATTGTCTATTTTTTATTGCCCCAACAGTGTTCTCGACGAAATGACATATCATGATAGTATATTCCGTAGTTCGAGTACAGAACTCGTACTCATTTCCATGAATGTAAAGCTCTAATCTTTCTGTCTGAGCAAATGTTTTGAACAACCAAGAAATGTTTTGGTATTTTAAACCAAGCTGACATGATTTCAGTGATATCGTATACTCACTTATACTGATTTCCTGTACATGTTGGAAATATCTGGTCTATAAACCAACTAAAATATTCTAATGGAAAATCTGTACCAACAACTGCAATGACTTGTGTTGATCTGTAAAAAAATGAGTACAATACATCAAATAAAATAATTTTAATGAAATTGGGAACTGCATCGGTGGTATAATGGTTAGCGTGCTCGCTTCCAGAGCGGTAGATCGTGGGTTTGAGTCCCGACCTGTTCAAACCAAAGACTATGAAATTGGTATTTGTTGCTTCTCTGCTAAGCACGCAGCCTTAAGGAGAAAGATCAAAGACTGGTTGGCTCGGAATCAGAGTAATGTGTCCGGGTGTGGCAACATGTCTATCTGCGGACTGTTGCTTCAGTGAGCAGACACTATAAAAATCAAACTAAGAGTGTAACGTTGGTCTAGTACAAAGCCAACCTAGTCATCATCTCATTGAAAATATTGAAGTGATATAGCTGCAAAATTGCTGAGTTGGAGTTAAACAACAATCACTCACTCTCTTTTTCAATGAAATTGACATTGTCATTAAATATTGCGCTCATGAAATCAAAGACGATATCTCACTAGTTCATTCTGATAAAGTGCCTGTCATTTACAGGTAAATAATTTCTTATTATACATGCTCAAAGCAACATAACTCGAATAAATTGACTTCGGTCATACGGTTTATCATTGCTGTGAAACCAGCAATACTGTCTGTCGAGATCAAAACGTCAAATTACACATATAGACAACACCATACCAATTAAGCATAAATTATTTCATAAAGGGAGCAGTACAAACCATCAAGAGCCACGTAGATCTAATCACACCAATTATAACATAAAAATATTATTAGGGAGAATAAGTAGGGAAAAAAATCAAACCCTGGATAAAAATAAACTGTAAAGGTGGTAATGGTTATGGTGTTTATGGCCACTTTCAACAATATTTCAGCTATATCTTGGTGATCAGTTTCATTGGTGAAGGAAACCGAAGTACCCTGAGTAAACCACCGACCTGCTGTAAGTAACTGACAAACTTTATCACATAATGTTGTATCGAGTACACCTAGCCATAATCGGGGTTCGAACTCATAACGTTAGTGGTGATAAGCAATGATTGCATAGGTAGTTATAAATCCAACTACCATAAGATCATCCCACGACGGCCCCTACCAGCTTAAGGACAAAAGAAACAATTAAAGGGACCAGTATAAAATGACAAAACCCAGATAGATGGAACCATAGCAATTAAACAATAAAATAGAAAAATGACATAAGACCGGATAGTGGAATCACTACTGTAACCCATTACATACTTACCCCTTTTTATGAATGGTATGTCCCATTGTGATTAATACTCCGGAACCCCAAGCATCCAGATATGGTCGAGTGATGTAGATCATGCCCGGATGTGATGTAATTTGTCTCCACCTGTTGATAAATAAAGAGATTTGCACAGCTGTGGAACTTATGTAAAGGAAAAATAGAAAAGACAGGAATAATATTAGAAGAGCAGGAACTGATTACCGTTCCGTAGCACATGAATTCACCAACAATCTAAATCATGGTTTGTGTTGCTGAATATTTAAGATTTATGTGTATAGTTTTGTAGATCATTGCTTGGCCTGTTATCGTTTCATTTGCTATTGAATTGTTTGTCCATTTTTGAATTTTCGATTTACTGTTCTGATTACCCCCTTCCTCACTCCTTTGATATCTTAAAACTTTTCCTTGATACCGTCTCTCGTGAGCTTTCTCCTGGTTATATAGAAATTTCCTATATATCATCTAAAACGTTAAGTAAAACATAAGAATCGTTTGAAGAAAACAATTACTAGCATACCTTCCTAGTGGAACGACTTTCTTCTTTAATAGTGGCATTCGTATTGCAACCAATGAAAATAATCGGAGACATGTGATGAACGCGGAAAATGTGTGATATGATCACAACAAACAGAACATATCCATGGTGATCTGTACCAAGCTGAATATGAGGTCAAAGCATAGATGTGTGAGATTGTGATAAACAACTCAAGTAAATCACAATAGAATAGAAGTCATACGACAAGGAACCGTATCAGTGGTGCTATGCTCCTCTCGAGTGTGGTAGATTGTGATAAACAACTCAAGTAAATCACAATAGAATAGAAGTCATACGACAAGGAACCGTATCAGTGGTGCTATGGTTAGCATGCTCCTCTCGAGTGTGGTAGATTGTGATAAACAACTCAAGTAAATCACAATATAATAGAAGTCATACAACAAGGAACCGTATCGGTGGTGCTATGATTAGCATGCTCCTCTCGAGTGTCGTAGATTGTGGGTTTGAGCCCCGGTCAGGTCAAACAAAGACTATAGAATTGGTATTTCTTGCTTCTCCTATAAGCACACAGCATTAAGGAGAAAAAGCAATTTAAAACTAGTTGGTTCTGAATCAGAATAATGCGTCGGGGTGGAGCGACATGTCTATCCGCGGACTGTTGTTTCAGTGAGATAGCACTATAAAAATCCAACTCAGCGTGCTGGTCTTGTACAAAGCGGACCTTATCATCACTGCATTGAAAATTAACTTGTTCTTGCCATGATATAGCTGAATAATTGCTGAACTGGCGTTAAACAACAATCACTCACTCACTCATATGATAAGGTTCTCTTTCTAGTGTGGGAATAATTGACATTCTAACTGGCAACGATAGAAACGTAATCTCTGTTTGGAATACATTATTCTTCCTGAATTAAAAGGTAAGCAATGTATGCTAGCTATGTATTCTGTTTATTAAATAGATGCCCGTGAAGTAATGAGCTTTTCCAGAGAAATAAAAATCGGTATTTTGACCAGTGAAATAAAAACGCTTACTTCACCATGACGTCACAATACAAATTCAGTCACAATTGAAAATATCATTGAGAGTAGGGCAATGAAAAACAAGTTCCCTTTTTTATACATATAACAACCGCAACCAAACGTGTAAAATATATGTTATAAATAGTATATCTACTCTTGTAATCCGAATATAAAAAATAAATCACTCTTAACCAAACAAAGGGGGCCATCATGGCCGTGATTGTATGGTAGTTGGATTTACAACTACCTATACAATCAGTGCCTATCATCACTGATGTTATGAGTTCGCATCTCGATCAAGGCGAGGTGTACAACATTATGTGAAAAAGTCGGTCAGTCACTTGCGACAGGTAGATGGTTTACATACCATGTTCTTTTTTCATGATCATAGTTCTTTGTCATGGAAACAGCAGGATAGACACGAATAAATCCAGTCTTCGTTCCTATGTATCTCCAGGCAAGATGTTTAGCTAGCCGTTCTTTCCACAATTCCTCCGCTTTATATGTGGCCCATATTGTTGGTCTGACACTAGCCTGAAAATTGGCAAAATAAATAAGATGCAAATTGTGTAAATAAAGCCATGACATTTTCAACATGTCATTCGTGTCATATTAGTAAAAAATTATTGATAATTAATATACTGGCAGCCAAAAGAAAGGATACACTATTGTAATCAATAAATATAATTATATATTATATCAAAAATACATTTTGTATAAATATACAGCATTCTACATGTTTCATTCAAAAAATGTCAAGATATTTTGTTCCAAAAACAACAAATGTTCCATTAATGTCCAATGAAAGTGCGGTGGTCGAAAAAAGCGGAATATCAAAACAGCAAAATACAGTCATTTCGCTTACTCTACACAAAAACACCATTGAAAATCAATATTTGATGTGTCCACCTTGGGCATTGATGACAGCTTGTAGACGGCGTCTCATAGACATGACAACCCTCGAAATAACGGCCTGTGGCATATTGTTCCACTCGTCCTGAAGAGCCTGACGGAGTTGGACCAAGTTCTGAGGCTTTTGTTCTCTATTGCGAACACGGCAGTTCAATTCGTCCCAGATATGCTCAATTGGATTGAGGTCAGGTGACTTTGAAGGCCAAGGTACAACATCGATGTTCTGTTGCGGCAGAAATGCTTGAGTGACACAGGCTGTATGCGGTCGGGCATTATCGTGTTGAAAGGTAATGCCAGGTCCATTCTGGTTGAGGAAGTTTACGACCTCAGTAGCCAAGATATTGTCTCTATACCTAAAAGCGGTAAGATTACCTTCAACGAACACAAGATTGGTCCTTCGACGCGCAGTAATTCCGCCCCATATCATTACACTTCCGCCTCCAAAGCGGTCGTGTTCCTGAACACAACTGTCTGCGAATCTCTCATTTTGCCTGCGATAAACCCGGGCTCGTCCGTCTGAATGAAGCAACGTAAAACGAGATTCGTCAGAGAATAGTATTAAGTCTCCAGCGCAGACGAGCTCGGCACCATCTTACGCATTCCTGTTTATGGCACTGAGTCAGTATTAGTCCTTTGTACGGTCGTCTACAGCGAAGATCAGCAGAACGGAGTCTCCGGCGGATAGTCCTAGCACTGACGCGTCGTTCCTGGACATGTGTTGATGACGTAGCAGGCAGGAAGCGATTTCGTAAATGATGTAAACGGATAAATCTGTCATCTGCAGGAGAAGTCACTTTTGGGCGACCATAACGAGGTCTATCCTTTGATGATCCAGTCTGTTGAAAACGTTGACGAAGACGATATATCGCCACGCGTTTACAGCCAACAGCTCTTGCCACAGCGGTAACGTTCATGTTGGCCTGCAACATACCCAAGGCATATTCTCTCAACTCCGGTGAAAGTCGGGGCATTACCTTCAATTTCAATGTATTTCTGATGAACGTTGCTTTGTCAATGGTTTAAACTTCCGATTGAAAACAAAGGTGTGAAATTACAGGTAGCGGGAAAAGCTGCACGTGCAAAACAGGCGAAATTGAACTTTAAATGTCTAACACGACACACTTCATTTTCGGGTAAAAAATCGATAATCAATTTAAATCCCTACTAAAGGTAGGTATATGTGCAAAATATTGATATATAAAATAAATAAATAAAAATACACTGTGTTTATAACATTATATATGTATGCTAGATTGAAGATTTTTAATATACCCTGTGTTTATAACATTATATATTTAAGCTAGATTGAAGATTTTTAATATACATTGTTTTTATAACATTATATATTTATGCTAGATTGAAGATTCTTAATATACACTGTGTTTATAACATTATTTATTATATAGATAGGTGTGAATTATGGGGATTTATCCGTGAAATAAATTCCGGTATTTCACATGTGAAATATCAGTTTTTTCCCGCCGGAACTACTTTTGCAAAACTATAAGTGTGGTGGTTACGTCCCTTGTTGTGCAACGGTGAATACACATATGATTGTAAGCTGAACAAATTCCGCGAAATGTTATTAATGACTTTGGCACATAACCAAGATGACGTCATTGACTTCATATGAAGACTTGCAGTTTGACACGTAAAGATTAGACGCTATTTGGCTTTGTATACGCTTCAATTGTGATTTAATTTAACTAAAGTAAGCTTTCAAGGTAAGAATTTTAATTATTTTTGCACACTGTTGTAAATATGAAAAATAGGATTTCACATTTTCAAGATGGCAGATCCTTCCAACTGAACCCTGTAGTATCATTTGCTCGTAGATTCATACGCGTGCAATCAAATATACAAATAAAAAAAATAATATATAAGAAATTTTGAAAGTCTATACAATAAACAGTATAACTAAATCATACATTTTGAATATCAAAATAAGACCACTCGTGACCGAATAGGCATTAACGATTAAACTCGTGGACGGAACAAGTTCTGCCCACTCGTTTAATCCTTATGCGTACTTCGGTCATTCGTGGTCTTATTTTGATATTCAAAATCTACGATTAGTTATACTATATATCCTTTCTTTTGGCCGCCAGTATATTTAAACATAGAAAGAAAGGATATATGCATCAACATAAGTTCCTGAAAATTCCAGATGAAGTTTATTCCAAAAACGCGTCGTGTGGACTAAATCAGATATCTACGTTTTTATTACTCATATATGATAAAAATAAAACATTTCTCTGCATAAAAGATCGCATCTGTGGTGTAATGGTTAGCGTGCTCGCCTCGAGTGTGGTCGATCTTCGGGTTCGAGGCCCGATCAAACCAAAGATAATAAAATTGGTATTTGTTGCTTCTCCTCTACGCACACAGCATTCTTCTTCTTCTTCTTTAGTATACATGTACAGCAAAACTTCATACGCATAGTATATAGCAAAAATGCATAACTGAAGATTACTTGCTAGTTCATTCAGGAGAAACAGTGATCGGGAAAGTCCAGCGCCATGCGCAATTTGCGCATTAAGCTGAAAAATGGCGCAGTGAAAGAAAAATGTAAGCGCCCGTGTGGCGCACAATAATTTTGAAAGGTTCGGTATCCATGGAACGATAGTCATCAGTCGTGTGGTACACCGAATTCCAGTGAACCCCTTGAAAAACAGTGAACCCCACTGAATTATGCATAATCGTGTCGAAATCGGATCATTGAGAATGTTTTGCCTATTTATATATTTATCGGACTGTCTCGTGGTTTTTACTTTGCTTAATGCTGAAGTAAATATAATTATGAAATGTCTAAATACCAGAAAAGAATAACAACAAATGATGTGACTTTTTTTTCAAATGTTACTCCAAATAAATGTTTGTAAATTTGATTTTTGTCAAATATGAATCAAGTGAATGAAAATTTGTATAAAATCATCCCAAAATTCAATATCAAATTTTATTTTAACGAAAAATTATATTTCTGAAAGTACGTGTCTGCGAGTTATTGTTTGGCGGTATTTAGTTGAATTTCTTAGAAAAATGCCTCCGAAAAAAAGCAGCGTCTGCCTGTTTTACCTGCCAAAAAAACTTTGTTTTCGTTTGTTGGTCGAGATGGAAATAACAATTTCGATCCTGATGATTCTGTGAGAAAAGAAACTGAAAATATGATTGACTCTGGCTCACAAGACGTACAAGTACCCCCGACCCTGTCTCATCAGATTGTGATGCTAACGAGAAAGACGTCCGCAAATACCGTCCTGTTCATGGTTGTTTATTGCTAAAATTTACTTGGAATATAAATTCATTTGAAATGTATGACTTTATAAAGCCTTTTGACCTTTATTTGATTTACTGTGTGTGTAACTGAGTTGAGAACAGATTCAATAACAAAGGCATGAAAGGTGTATCAAATGTTAATTTTTTTATTCTCTGTAATTTTGATTATATTCAATTTCAACTTGTGAAATTGTTCTTGTTCCTTGTGGTACAAAATGTAAGTGGTTTCTCAATTATATTGGTCAAGATAAGGAAATCTACAATGCAAATTTAACTATACATCAGTGTTACTGGATTGGAGAAATGAAGCTTGAAGCCCTAATTCCTGTTCGCCCTATTACCTGATACATGTTCGCCCTGATAATTATAATTATGTAGGATAATAAAAATAATAGAAAAATAAGTGATATTTGATTGCTTATAGATATTAAATGGAGAAATCTTAAATATGTAGCATGCTATATTAAAGTGTATGTTTCGATAATGGGCAAAGTTAAACATTTCAGTCCTTGGAATAACAATGCAGGTAAATATGAGTGAATCCAGAGTCTGTAGAAATCACTAGAAAACTGAAAAGCAATTCAATTTCAATCAATTATATTTATTTAAATGTTACATGAGCTATAGTATGAAAATACATATCTATGCATTGTGCTGGAAATTTATTTCATTTTAAATGTAAATTTTACAATGGCCCATTCATATTATAGCATGGCCCATTGAAATTTTTTTGAAGGAGCCATGGGCCCATTCTGAAAAAAACCTTCACGATCACTGGGAGAAAGAGCAAAGACTAGTTGCCTCGGAATAAGGATAATGTGTCCGGGTGGTACGACAGGTCTATCCGCAGACTGTTGTTTCAGTGAGATAGTACTATAAAAATCAAATCAAAATCAAATTAAGCGTGTTTGTCTAGTACAAAGCGGAAGTCATCATCATCTCATTGAATATGAACTTGTTTTCGCCATGATATAGCTGAAAAATTTCGGAATTGGCGTTAAACAATAGCTCACTCACTCACTCTCTACATAAACTAAATTACCTTGAACCCTGGATTCTGTTCCTTTTGCTTGGTGAAATATTCCATATAACCCTTAACATCTAATTGTGTCTCGTCTTTATCAATGTACTGGAATGGATTTGTAAATGCTGCTGGTGTCAACTTTATGCTAGATTTTGCTGAAAGTAAAATGATACGTTCATTCAATGTATAAAAGGCTTGGTGTGATATTTATAAAATACAAGCGATCAACGTTGTCACACAA
>MJUT01054910.1:261927-280879 GCA_002080005.1 Gigantidas platifrons
GTTCGAAAAAATTGGCTCCTTGTAAAAATTTTAGCTGGCTCCTGACTTTCAAAACTGGCACCTGAAAATGGCACCTGGCGATTTTTCTGGCTCCTACTTTTTGGGAGCCAGAGCAGCCCCTGAGTGAGAACACGTAAATCAAGGAACAGAACAACCAACTTCCCCTCACATGAAGATAAGTTTGAAGATATCTATGGGGTAGTGAGAACACGTAAATCAAGGAACAGAACAACCAACTTCCCCTCACATGAAGATAAGCTTGAAGATATCTATGGGGTAGTGAGAACACGTAAATCAAGGAAGAGAACAACCAACTTCCACTCACACGAAGATAAGTTTGAAGATATCTATGGGGTAGTCAGAACACGTAAATCAAGGAACAGAACAACCAACTTCCCCTCACATGAAGATAAGCTTGAAGATATCTATGGGGTAGTCAGAACACGTAAATCAAGGAACAGAACAACCAACTTCCCCTCACATGAAGATAAGTTTGAAGATATCTATGGGGTAGTGAGAACACGTAAATCTAGGAACAGAACAACCAACTTCCCCTCACATGAAGATAAGTTTGACGATATCTATGGGGTAGTGAGAACACGTAAATCAAGGAACAGAACAACCAACTTCCCCTCACATGAAGATAAGCTTGAAGATAGCTATGGGGTAGTGAGAACACGTAAATCAAGGAACAGTACAACCAACTTCCCCTCATATGAAGATAAGCTTGAAGATAGCTATGGGGTAGTGAGAACACGTAAATCAAGGAACAGTACAACCAACTTCCCCTCACATGAAGATAAGTTTGACGATATCTATGGGGTAGTCAGAACACGTAAATCAAGGAACAGTACAACCAACTTCCCCTCACATGAAGATAAGCTTGAATATATCTATGGGGTAGTGAGAACACGTAAATCAAGGAACAGAACAACCAACTTCCCCTCACATGAAGATAAGCTTGAAGATATCTATGGGGTAGTCAGAACATGTAAATCAAGGAAGAGAACAACCAACTTCCCCTCACAGGAAGATAAGTTTGAAGATATCTATGGGGTAGTCAAAACACGTAAATCAAGGAACAGACAACACAATGGTCAAAAGAAAAAGGACACATGGACAAATAACGAACTACAAAAACATACACATAAAACAAAAGATCAATCAACACGAACCTAACAAAAACTGGGGGTGAACTCAGGTGCACCGGAAGGTAAGTAGTTCCTGCTCCATTAGTGTTGTCATATTGTTGATGATGATGAATATTACCAATGATATTGCGGATTTTGGCCATTCTGTTAAGGCTCTTTGGTTTTCTTGAACCAATAGATATTAAAATCATTTAGCGTTCAGATATTTTGGCTTTGAGGGTACATAATGAAGATTATTCTGGAAAAACATCATGCGCATTAAATTAGATATCTACGTTTTCATGCTAGTTCACCCAGGGGCAGACTCAAGGGGGGGACGCACCCTCCCTAAAATTTGAAAAAAATATGATTTTTTTGCTTAAAATCGTGATTTTTCACACGAAATACCTCCAAAATTTCCGCGCCTCGCTCCAGTCCTGGATCTGTCCCTGTCACCGACCATTTTCATTTACAAGTAAAGGGATATCTTTTTTAGCTGCGCAGTATATCTTATTTACTAGAACAACTTCCGCAAAATTAACAATCGTTAATCAAGATAAGTTTATTACAAAAAAAATTCACAGAATGGATAGGCTATTGTGAAAAGAAGATTTAAACTAGTGATGATCAACAATTCCCACTGATATCACAAACACCACTCATCACCTTTCGATCGCTTAAAATCATTGACCATAAAAAAGACCACATGACATGCGACGTTGAAAATTCATATCCTGACTTCAGTGACTTGGGACAGGTACACAAATGTGGCTTGGTTATAATTTGTTGTACCCCTTTTATATTTCTTAAAATGTATGACAAATTGTATTGTGTAAATACAGGACATACACAATCATACACTTCACAGTATGCCTAGCATATGATTATCTAATCGTATAACCCTATTCGAAGTGAGAGTGCTATGGGTTTATGATGTTTAACGCCACTTCAACAATATTTCAGTTATAATATAATAATAATAATAATAATTTTGTTATTCCAATTAAGGGTCCCCGAAGAGGCAAATAGTTGCATATAAAACAAACATTGATTCAATGTACATATAACAATACAACATTTTATGCCGGACAGAATCAGAGATAAAGTAATGATATACACTATACATATAAACACTAAATATGACAACAATAATCCCCTCTTCCATTATCTGGACAATCAATATTATATTATGGCTGTCAGTTTTATTGGTGGAGAAAACCGGAGTACCTGGGGAGAACCATCGACCTGTCGGGAGTCACTAACAAACTATCACATAATGTTTTATCGAGTACACCTCGCCGTAAACTGGGTTCAAACTCACTACTGAAGTAAGCTGAGCGTGATCTGTATAATGTCTGTGACAGATGTCAGACTCAAAAAGATGGTAAACTATTTTTCAACCTGATCATTATATCCATAAAGCGAACCATTCTAGCTAAAACGTTACCTGAATCGAGGATCGTAGTTAACACAATCTGTCCAATAGGCGGAAGGATACATGATAGAAACGCCATCTGTTGTACCGTAGTGCTGCCATAAAACATTCTTATTGTTGTTGTAATTGTCCCTCATGACGTTTCCAACGGCATCATTTGGATATTTAGCGTCGGTTGAAGCAACGGGTGATTTCGTAACACATGCTGTAGAAAAATCTACCTTGAAATTAAAAAAAAAATCATGTTCATGTGTAATTCAATTATAACTGATGCACATACACCACAGTATAATTCTTATTGCTATCGTACCACCATGATATAACTGAAATATTATTGAAAGTGGCATTAAACACCATACACCAAACTTATTATTGTCGTAAGACAAAAATATAATAAATATTCATTATGGCAATATTGATGGAGCCCCGTGTTGATCATCTTTTTAGTTTTCTGTGTTGTGTTGTATTTTGTTTCTCTTCGTAACTTGTCTTGCCTGCTCAATGTTGTCAGTGTCTTTAGTTGTCTGGATTGTCCATTCTTGGTTGACCCTTCGGTTTTTTCCAATGTTTATTTACTTTTTGGCAAACAACAGTACCAGGTTATAATTACATTGATGCAATATGAAAAAGAAAACTTACCTCTTTTCTAAATTTTGGATCGTACTTGTAATTTCCGGTATTATCACAACACAATGGGAGCATTTTTGGATCAGTAGAAAATACATTTTCATTGTCAACAACTGCCTCTTTCACTTCTCTCAGGACTTCAGTTAATGCTGTTAATGATCTTTCTAGATTAGTTTGTATCTGAAATAATTTCAAAGGCTAATTAGTAGAGAAAGAAAAAAATAAGATTTTTTTTTTATTGATTTGATTCTAGATGTTTTAACGTCACTTTCAGCAATATTTCAGCTATATCATGACGACCAGTTGTAGTGGTGGTGAAAGAAGTCAGAGTACCCGGAGAGAACCACCGACCATGGGCAATCAACTGGTAAACTTTATCACTTGCGAGTCGAGTGCACCCTTTTTGTAATTTACAAAGCCGAGCGCGAACCCACGCCGTATTGGTGATAGGCTTGTATGAGTTGTTAGATAATCCAACTACTTAACTCATTGGGCCTTGCGGGCCCAAAAAATTAAGATGTCAAAGGGATAATCAGAAGTCGTAACTAGAAGAAGAACAGACAATATAATGGCCAAAATGAATAGCACAAATAGACAAAAAATGATCTACAAAACACTACACAGACGAAAATAATGGAGAAATACGGACCCAACTAAAAATCGAGTGAACTCGTGTGTTCCAGAATTGTAAACAGTACATGTCCTACATGTCCGTCTTTAAATTACGGTTTTTCATCGCCTCTCTGGTGGTATCAAACTTTCATGTAGTAATTAACAGTGACTAAGTTAAAATATTTTGAATTCTGTGAAGTGTTCTGTCGATCATTGTTTGTCTTCTCGTCCTTTTTCTTTTGACCACCACTGCATTGTCCATCCTTCGATTAAAGACTCCTCCTTTATCCTTCGGCCACCACTGCATTGTCCGTCCTTCGATTTAAGACTCGTCCTTTTTCTTTTGATCACCACTGCATTGTCCGTCCTTCGATTAAAGACTCGTCCTTTATCCTTCGGCCACCACTGCATTGTCCGTCCTTCGATTAAAGACTCGTCCTTTATCCTTCGGCCACCACTGCATTGTCCGTCCTTTGATTTAAGACTCGTCCTTTTTCTTTTGACCACCACTGCATTGTCCGTCCTTCGATTTAAGACTTGTCCTGTATCCTTCGGCCACCACTGTATTGTCCGTCCTTCGATTTAAGACTCGTCCTTTATCCTTCGGCCACCACTGCACTGTCCGTCCTTCGATTTAAGACTCGTCCTTTATCCTTTGGCCATCACTGCATTGTCCGTCCTTCGATTTAAGACTCGTCCTTTTTCTTTTGACCATCACTGCATTGTCCGTCCTTCGATTTAAGACTTGTCCTTTTTCTTTTGACCACCACTGCATTGTCCGTCATTCGATTTAAGACTCGTCCTTTTTCATTTGACCACCACTGCATTCTCCGTCATTCAATTTAAGACTCGTCCTTTGTCTTTCGGCCACCACTGCATTGTCCGTCCTTCGACTTAAGACTCGTCCTTTGTCTTTCGGCCACCACTGCATTGTCCGTCCTTCGATTTAAGACTCGTCCTTTATCTTTCGGCCACCACTGCATTGTCCGTCCTTCGATTTAAGACATCCAATTCACCTCTATCGCATCATCAAACTTTTCGTGTTGTAATATATTAACGATAACTTAGACAAAACATTTGGAATTGCCATAAATTAACCTGGATTTCCAATGTCATATGCCGTTTCTCCCACCTCCCCTTTTTTTTGTGTTCAGTGACAGGTGACTGTTCGTTTTGTTGACATTGGCGTAATTGTTGACCATCAATGTTTAAACTTTCTTTTCATCATATAGATTTAGGGTAAAATCAAATGTCAGATAATAGTTTAAATATGAGTAACATGACGTGTGTCTTATAAGAGGTAAACATGCTTACCTTCATGAGCCCCTGGGTTCTTCCCCGGTTTTTGATGAGGTCCAGGTTGCTCATCTTTTTAGTTTTCTGTGTTGTGTTGTGCTGTGTTTATGCGTTTGTTTGTATTCGTTCTGTGTCTTGTGTGTCCTATGTTGCCAGTGTCATGTCCATTTTTGATTGTCCCTTCGGTTTTCCCTAATGTCTATTCGGGCCGTCGTTGTCGTGAACGCATTGTAGTTGGATTTCTAACTACCTATGCAATCAGTGCCTAACACCGCTAACGTTGTGAGTTCGAATCCCACTCATGCGAGGTGTACTCGACACAACATTATGTGATAAAGTTTGTCAGTGACTTGCATCAGGTCGTTGGTTTTCTGTGGGTACTCCGGTTTCCTTCCCCCAATAAAACTTACCGCCACGATATAATTGAAATATTGTTGAAAGTGGCATTAAATACCATACCCTAACTCTAACCCCCAGTATACAAGGTTTTTATACATGTACTATACATACGTCTTGTAGAAGTTCTGTTCCATTTTCTGTCTTTGTAGTGTAGGGTACTCTGTTGAATTCCGCCTGTAAAATACACAATAGTACATAGTTAGTTAGGTTTTCATAACACTCCCTAGTAATGGTTTTGATAGATCCACACTTCTATTTTAAATAGGGTCTTCAGGGGCGGATCCAGGATTTGTGGTTAGGGGGGGCGTGAGTAGGCGATGGTTCTGGGGACCGGTTAAGGTCCCCAGCGAGTCCAGGGCAGAGCCCTGGTAGGGGACCCAGGGGGGCAAAGCCCCCCAGAAGCTCTGGGGTTTAAGGAATTAGACATTTATTTGAACGACAATTTTGAATCAACCACACCATTTTTATCAGACCAAAAAAACTTGACTTTGAGTCTTAATTTTGTCGGATAGTTGTTAACAATATGTTTTTGTCAGATTATAAGAACCTAAAGTAAAACCGTGATGCGAATTGTTCAACTCATGACTGATCGATCACGATATTTTAACCCTTCAAAGAACTATTGGTTTAGTTTTAAAGCATTCCTCATTTCACTAATTGTTCTGTACTTTCGGGTGGTTCTAGTTAGTACTGCCCGTCTGGATGGAGCTGTTCTTTTCGTCGTTTGATTCATTCATTGATAACGTATGATTCTACCGCTCTTGTTTATAGACAAACAAAAGCGGAAATTGTCAATACATGAACTTGTTGTTGATTTCTGATTAATAAACGTAACTAAATTAGATGATCAGAATCGTTTCATGCAGCATTAATGTTAACATATTCACCTTTGTTTGTCTATAAACAAGAACGAATCATACGTTTTCAATGAATGAATCAACGGCGAAACGAAAAGCTTCATCCGGACGGACAGTATACTGATCATTTATCAATAGGTAGAGTTTTTTTAGAATTATATCCCAAATTTACTCCTAATATCATTACTATTCATTTTGACTTTTGAACAGTTTCAGATAAGATTGCTGCCACAGTAATAATAGGGATTCATTGTGGTCAAAATAACACATGCTTTTTATCTTGAAGTTACAAAAAGTTGTTTGTTGAACTGCTTAATTAACGTTGTATAACATATGCTTTGCGAATTTTAGAGGGGCGCACGCCCCGCATGCCCCCTCTAAATCCGCCTCTGGTCTTGGTGGCTCAATGAGTTAGGTAGTTGGATTACCTAACAACTCATATAAGCCTATCACCAATACGGCGTGGGTTCACACCCAGCTTTGTAATTTACAAAAAAGGGTGCACTTGACTCGCAGCTGANGCTTTTTATCTTGAAGTTACAAAAAGTTGTTTGTTGAACTGCTTAATTAACGTTGTATAACATACGCCCCGCATGCCCCCTCTAAATCCGCCTCTGGTCTTGGTGGCTCAATGAGTTAGGTAGTTGGATTACCTAACAACTCATATAAGCCTATCACCAATACGGCGTGGGTTCACACCCAGCTTTGTAATTTACAAAAAAGGGTGCACTTGACTCGCAGCTGAAATATTGCTGAAAGTGGCGTTAAACACCAAAAATCAATCAAATCAGTCAATCAATCAATCGTGGAGAGGACCCTTGTAAATTGGTATAATTTGTGTCCAATCCAATTGTTAAAATATTTAGCAATAAAATATGTTTAATCTAATCAATCAATTTTAAATAAATCGTATGTATTTCGGTGTTCCTATTCTGTAACAAAATATCACATGTATTCTGTAATAAAATGGGGTAAAAATACTACACTCTCGACACAGATTCTGAACTCTGGGCCCTAAGCCATCGCTCGTGAATCATGTATTAATCCAGATCTGAAGATCATTAGATATCAGGGGCCGGCAACAAGAAGCTACCTTAAGCCTTAAGATGATCTAGAGGTATTCTTAGCATATAAGAGTGTAACAAGAAACAATCTTAATATGATTGACAGCCCTTAAACAGGCATGTCTACGATTTAATCTTAATGCATCTCTTTGTTTACTCTTAAACTGTTTCTATAACTGGAAGCCTTCGTAAATTTTAAGACACCCTTATAGCACACTTAGCTTGATCTTGACTATTTACGATTGTAACAAGACAACATCTTAGTATCCAAAGACAATTGTAACATTAAGTGTGGGTCATACCACACTTAGGGCTTTCCATCTCTTCAAAATGACACTGATGCTTCACATTCTCAGGCAAAGAAATCGAGTAGATGATATTCCGAGGCGTTTATTTCGTGACAGAAATAACCCATTGGACTCAATACCTCAGTGACGAATATATTGTGAAAAACTACAGACTCGACAGAGAAAGTATATATATATAGCATTTGTCAGGATCTGGAAAAAGACCTTTTAAGATTTACTAACCGATCGCATTCCATACCCGTTTCTCTTCAAGTTATGATAGTGTTAAGGTACTACGCTAGCGGTAGTTACATGAGTGTTATTGAGGAGGCTCATGGGGTAAGCAAAATGACTGTTTCGCGCTGTATAGTCTATACTATGTACTAAATTAATCTAAATAAATTCAGTATATAGTAAAATGTTTTAATAATGGGGTGTTTTGCCTTTAAAAAAATCCAGAAAAAATGATAGCATGTGTCGAGCCTCTGTGGTTTTAGACCATTCAAAATGTAATGACAAATGCAAAGCCTCACATCCTGTAAATAGTACAGTAGGGCATTTTTTTCACACACAGAAAAAAATATTATGGTAAGACATGAACCATTTATTTTTTTCTCAGTCAGATTATCGTCACGGTATATGTTTTCGTCTCATCCATTTTATTTTGATTTACACAGCGCACGTGTTATTTTTTACCTGTCTTCCGGTTTCTATTTCTAGATAGTAAACAGGATGGCAACGTGACGTCTGTCAAAAATGTTTAAGATTGCTTTTAAAGACATAAGTACCAAAAATAGTGAACTTACCTACTGAACCATACTTTCGTAATGCCAAAAAATTACTTCATTTATAAATTTGCTGGAAAAAAATCCTGAAAGGCTACATAAAATTTAACTATGTCGTCTGCATCTCAGACACCTGCTCTACCTGTCGTGTGATTGTCATGGTGTCACTTATCGTACTTGTAAACAAAAGAGCTGACTGAAATGTGCCGGTTTCTTATATAAAATGCACGTCAACAGCAGTGCATTTTGGTTTCAGCACTTAAAAAACAACAAAAGTGAACACATTCTGCTATTTTATTTAGATGTAGTATGATTTATAGATGGCCAGAACCATGAAATTTTAAAACCAGCCATTTCCGGATTTTAAATTCGTTTCCATCCCGTATATCGGCCCTGTTTTTTACTTTATACGAAAACATATGACGCCATTTTACTGACAGCAGACGTTGCCAGATAATCGAGAGTATATTAAAATTCAGGAATGGCTTTTCAAACAATCTTATGTACAAAGAAATATTTAACTAGCCATTCTTTGAAAATTCCAATCGTCATATGAATGAAGGGTTAACACTGTCAATCGCCAGATCGGAAAATCGATAATACGACGAAAATCCATAACACGAGGATACTTTTCGGCAAAGGAGGACAATTTTGTTAGCAATTTCAAAACTTGAAAAATGAGACCCAATGTAATTTACAATCAAATAATTATAGTACATGTATAAAGACATCTTTATTTTTTTAACCTTTTCTTTACAAGGACAGATAGTTCTTTCTGTTTAAAATTAGGTTTTCTTGATTTTGCTACCAGCGGTTGTATTGCCATCTTGTCAATGTAAATAAACAACATACAATTACAATGTCGTGTTCATATAAAGATAAACCTTACCTTACCTCTGTATCTTTACCCCCTTCAAAGGAGAACCATACGTGTTGTATGTCCAACGTGTGTTTGGTGGCGGTGCGCTGTACAGTGCTGTGTCAGTGAAAGTCCCACCACCTCCGTATCCATGAATAGAATTTATGTACAATAAAAATCAGGCTTATTCACACGGTATATAAAAAGTTTATTCAAATCAGGTTAAAACAATGCAATCCACAACGATAGATCCGATATTATGTTTAAAATATGCATGTTGCACATATTGTATGGAGACATTTAAGAAGAAATATCACTGTTTAAAATCTAAAAGTCTCTGTTCATATGGTTTCTAAAAACTAAGAAGTATTTTCACATTTTAAAATCTAAAATGAATCATATTCACAGTCTCAGATTTAAAACATCATCTTCAAAGTCTAAAATCTAAAAACGTCATATTCAAAGTCTAAAATCTAAAATAATTATCACAGTTTACTAACGCATTGGTGATCTTTAATGAGAAGTTTCTAATTCATTTCCAAGAAATCAATACCGGTACGTCCGTAACAGGTGTCAAACCACTAATTCACAAATCAGTGCTTGGAACATACGAAAGTAGTCCCTTTTCAAGAAAAAAGTTCCTTTCACTTTGTAGTATTGTGAAAACTACTGAATGGAATGGACTAATTAAAATTGATAATTGAAGTTAAATATATAGGGATTATTTTGAGCCCAAATTTGATAGACTTAGTTGTATTTTAATACCTCTATGGAGGATTTGATGCATGACCTATAAATACTGAATTTCTTGGGGATGACCGAGCTATTTTTAGAGTAGGTGTTTTCCGTAGCATGGCATTTCACTGCAAGATTTTAAACATGCCCTGATATTTTGACAGAACGTAGAGGAATCATGTACGTTTCAGAAAATATATGGTCTTTGAAAGGTTAAGCTTAAGATAAAATGACCAGGTAATCTCGAAAAAAAACACAAATATAGTAGAAAATCTTAAAGAAATTAATTACATGTAGTGGTTTTACACCAACATGGTTAAATAGGGGAAATCGTACGAATATCTTAGTTACACTTTTAAGATGACGTTAAGATTATTCTAAGTGTACATTAAGTACGCTTCTTGTTACTGACTTAAGATAATCTTTGCTCTCACTTACGACAGTACATAAGCAGGCTTTAAGGGAGCTTTAAGAGGACTTTCTATTTACCGGCCCCAGGCTCGTAACCAGATTTACCCCCAAAAAAAGGGGGGGTGATACTCTCGATATTCTACATGGTCTTCTACGACCTGGTATACAGATCTTGAATTCAATAGTCACAGTTCAACCATAATCTCGACTTCTTCTTGGTTTTCGAGATCTTAACAGCCCCCACCCCCTAGGCTACAAATGTCATATATAATGTCTGGAACATAAGATCAGAAGAAATATTCCTCATAATAGTTTCCGTGGCAACAACTAACCGGTATAATTTCAACAAATTAATCTATAATATAATATTTCTTTATAAAAAATTCTAAAATTTAACTTCCAAATACAGCCAAACCTGCCTTTAAGGGTACCTCTATAAAAAAAAAATCACTCTCTATAAAAGGCAGCCTTATTTTTCCATTAATGAACAGTGCATACAATTTAAACCTGTAGCTGGATAAAAGGTAGTTTCTCATAAAGCGTCCATTTCCAGGTTCCCGTGAGTGGTCTTTATATACAGGTTTGACCGTTATATGCAGGTTTGACTGTACATGGATTACTATAGCTAAAAAGGGGTCGTCGTGGTCGTGATCGTATAATAGTTGGATTTAGAACTACTTATGCAATCAGTGCCTGTCACAACTAACGTTGTGAGTTCGAATCCCGCTCATGTCGAGGCGTACTCGATACAACATTATGTGGCAAAGTTTGTCACCGACTTGCGACAGGTCGACGGTTTTCCCCGGGTACTCCAGTTTCCTCCACACAATAAACTGACCGTCACGATATAACTGAAATATTGTTGAAAGTGGCAATAAACGCCCTAAATCTGTTAAACCATTGTTTATTTAAAATTTGTTGGTCATGCTTACCTGTATTTCATCCATTGCTGTCCCGTTTTTTATATCATTTAACTTCCGAGATAGCTCGGAAACATTCAACTCATCTGCACGTAGAGTGTTTATACAGGAGAACAATATAACTACAGCTAATATTTTCATTGTGTAATTCCATGGGCTAAAATGTGCATCGTTGCATCGCCTGCAAGTATAAAACATCTTTTCTTAAATGAAGTTACCTCCAATCACTTATAAAGAGAAATTCACAAAACACCACCACACTGTCAGAACAGTTCCAATATCCAATCGAAAAATCTTTGAAATAACTAGAGGCAAAATCGTTACCTCTAACACACATATACATGTCCATGACCGCTCTCTCTAGATCTACTACATGTAGCTTGCATTTTGGTGCACACACTTCAGTACAAAATGGCGGTGTTAAACTTAAAATAAATAGCTCTCTAAGGTTTAACTTGATTTTCTTACAGATTGTTGACGGTATTTCCTTGTTCACTTTGTGTTCAGAATATCACAAACACAATCGCATGTTTTTATCTCTTCCATGTGTTCAATTCAAAAGTAAAACTAACATACATTGTAGGACTGCCTAATTAATTTTCAAATCAAATACTTTATTGCCATTATACAGTTTCTTGTGGCATTGTTATTTTTGCAATATAAAATGAAGTGAGTTTCGTCCTCTATTTGCTTACATTTTTTACAGAGTCTTTCTTCTCTGGGGATTTTTAAGTATCTCCCTTTTTCGATACGCAAATTATGATCACTTATTCTATATTTTGTTATTAGTTTTATATATTCTAATTTTGGACAGGATAAATAGTTTTCTTCTGAGATGTTACCGGAATTTTTTAGGCAGGTCTTAATACAGGTAAGACAACTTACATAATTATCAATACAAAAATATTGTCATCTTAAAACGAATTATGTCCATTGTCTTTTTTTTAAGGTGGACTTTTAAAGAAATATATTGTTAAAAGCTTTATAACAATTTTACGTAACAAACAATCTCACTTAATTGTCTAATTGTCTATTTATAACGCTCTGTAGAATTTGACGGATTAAATAAATACTTTGATTAATGCGGGTTTAACACTATCTATAGTAAAGATATATATGTATATTGAAATGATTAAAAGATCACAAATTGTCTTTCGAAATAAAGAAAAGTTTCTGATTACCAATTCAAGGTAAAACATATATGAAATAAAATATATGTTTAATTCATCTGAAATATAAAACATTAAATTTGGGTATTTATTGAAATTTTCACACCAAGTTGATAAATTACCAACAAAGAATAACCCGTGAAAGTCTTTCAGCTTATTTCCAATGGGATCCTTTATAAATGTTAGCATAAGGAGGTATTTAAGGTCAATAATCAAGAAGAGGGAATGTGGGATTACTATACAAGTGAGCAAAACTCATATGTTATTGTTGAACTTTAATCCCTTGTTGTTGGATTAACTGAGCTACTGAATATCAAGAATTGATAATTAATCATGTAAAATAATTTATGTTAATACAAAATGACACTTCTTTCCACTTCCTTAGACGTCACATTTCGCTGGGCTATAGGTCTTTAAAATAAGAATAATTTTTTTTTTAAATAACAAAAAAAACAAAAAAAAAACCACCGTACCGTCAGCACAGCTCGAACATCCATCCAGAGAAGTGTAAAAACGGGGACAAATCGGTAGCCCCTAACGCACTCTCCTGACTTTTTGCAGGCATTTCAATAAGAATGGCGGGGTTAAATCAGCTTTATGACTCGCACCTTTCCCCAACTTGGGGACAGGCGCGGTGAGTTCCGGATGGTCATGTGGGTGTTTTCCATATTTGAGATAAATGCTGATCTTCACATACAAATGAGTGAATAGCGTTGTTATAAAGATGGTTTTGGTTTTTGGTGTTTAACGCCACTTTCAACAATATTTCAGTTATAGCGTGGTGGTCAGTTTTATTGGTGGAGGAAACCGGAGTTCCCGGAGAAAACCACAGACCGGCCGCAAGTCACTGACAAACTTTATCACATAATGTTGTATCGAATACACCTCGCTTGAGCGGAGATTGAACTCACAACGTTAGTAGTGATAGGCACTGATTGCATAGGTAGTTGTAAATCCAACTACCATACGATCACGACTACGACGGCCCTTGTGTAAAGAAGATTGAGTCATAATCTTGAACTTAATACATACAAATGTAATATATTTATACTATATGACGTAATATTTGTATCTATCAACAGCAGCAATAAATAAAATAAATAAATAAATCTCATGATTAGTACATTATACACAGTTCAAGTTAAGAATACAAATGAAGCTTTGAGTAATTGGTGCACTGATTGGTTTTATTGTACAGGAATTATAAAATCGTGCTCTACTCTCAAGTCCACGCCGGTGACTACTTTTCCACGTCTCACTGCCATAAAACTTTTGAGTGCGATTTTCATTTTCGTACCCAGATTCGTCCAATCAGAATGCTGAATTTGTTTCAATGACACTCTGATTGGATGTTTTTTTTTATTTCGAATATGAGAACAAAATTCGCACTCGAAAATTGCACGATGGTAATTAGGTATGTTGTTCTGGGTTAAATAAATCTAATTTAATAAGGTTAAAAGTTAAGAATAAAGTTCATCCTGGCATGTGCATAGAGGTCATCAACCGAGTGTGAAGAACATGTACATTGTATATTAATTCTCTGCATAATGTCTCCACTTCATGTCTCAAGTCAATGTACTGTGGTCCCACTATTAAGGCGCTGCAGTCAACTATAATATGTAGCAGGATGTCATCATTTTGGACGTCTAGATGTGTAACAGTTGAGCTGTTCATTCTATCGATGATTTTTTGTCTAAATTTTGTTCTTGCTGTTTCTGTTACTGGACATAGCAGGATGAAATGCTTTCGATTCTCGATTCCTTTTCAACAAAACGGACAGGTAGGATCCACGGGCGGATCCAGGATTTCAAGTTAAGGGGGGGCGCGCACTTAAAAAAAATCGCGCCGGGCGGAGGGAGGCGCGAAATTTTTGGGGTATTTTGTATGAAAAATCACGATTTTACGCAAAAAAATCATATTTTTCTCCAATTTTTTGGGGGCGCGCGCCAGGTGCGCCACCCCCCCCCCCCCCCTGTATCCGCCCCTGGGATCCACTGTGTATTGGTTAAATTGTGATCTATTTGCTTGTAAATGGTATGTCCCGGTAAGTATTCTAGTTTTTATTGCTGCTTTTTCTACGTCTTTTGGGCCATTTCTTACTGTTTTCCATACAGGATGGCACACTCCTATTTGGAGCTGGCTCAGACATCATGACAAGACGTGATTTTGATGATTTATCTTCCACTATTCTTTTAAACCAAAATTCATCAACTTAGCTGTCAACCATCTTTTTGAAGTGTTATTTTTTCATCGGATGTTCTAGAAGTTGTAGAGCATCTGGCAGGATATATTTTGCTAGGATTGATTTTAACTTCGAGAACCAGCTTTTGCTGTTTAGGTCATATATGGCTATTTGTCTGTACGCTATCTGTTTTTCGATTGTCTCTTGTTATTTGTCCAAAAAAAACAAGCATCTTCTTGTGAACCAATGCCTCGATTGTTTCTGATCCTAATAGTAAATAGATAGCTGCTGTGGAGCATCTCTCTGGAAGCCACTGGAGTTGTTTTAGTGATTTTGTTTGAAATTGGCTAAGCTGGTTTAGTCGTTGGTCAGTTAAATGTTGTATTTCCAGGCCATAAAGGAATCTTGGGACCACATAAGTAGACCAGATATGCTTAGATATTTGTGGATTCAAGCCATTCCTGCCATGTAATCCTGCTCCGAACAGGCAGTATAGGGTTTGTCTTCCCGTTTTCAACATCTGGTCAAGATCAAGTTTTCCACTGTTGTTTCTGATGATTCCTAAATGTGTCGTAGATTGTGTTGCATCAATGTTCGTGTCGCAGAATTCCCACTGAATTTCCACGTGTGCAAAATGTCACTTTTACTGTTGTTGATTTTCATTCTCTCTCTCTTCACAAAGTCTTCGACAATATATAGACATGCTTGTAAGTCGATGGGATTGTTTGTCAGGCAGCAATTGTCGTCTGTGCATGTTGGGGCAGGTATGTTAATGGCACCAATATATGCTCCTAGTTTCTGTTCCTCAAGGGTATTCAATAGTTCATTATTAAATTATTTGTACAGTGGTGCAGATAGAACGCCTTTTTGTCTCACTCCTTGCAGCATTGGAAATGAATCAGATGGAATATTATCCCATTTTACTCTGGTTGTGACATTTGTATACAGATGGTGAAGGATTTCCCAAAGATCAAACGGAATACCAGTGCAGAACATTTTCCTCATTAAGGAATTAATCGAAACAGTTTCAAATGCTCTCTGTCCGTCAAGGGTCACAACATAAACTGGGTCTTTGCATTCTTTTGACTCGTTGATAAATTCAGAGTATAAAAAGCCAGTATTTATACATGAAGTATTTTCCGTAAATCCCCTTTGTAATTTATTTTGTGTTTTGTCCATAATGGTTTTCGTTTAAGCAGCCAAACTTTTTCGAATAATTTTTCTAGGGTCATAAGAAAAGTGATTCCTCTGTAGCTGGTTGGTTCAGTTGAATTTTGTTTTTCTTTAGTATTGGAGTAAGTAGACCCTCTTTAATTTCATCAGGTACGATTCGCAAGTTAAACATTGCCTGGAAAATTGTAAATATGTATTGTACGACCGTTTGTCCACCATGCTGAATGTGTTCCGCAGTAATTCCTAGTGCGTCTGCAGCTTTGCCTTTATTCAGACTTGTATTGGATTTCTGAACATCATCAACAGTAATTTGGGTCTTGATGTCTTCACAAGACTTGCCAGTTGTAATTTCCTCTATGAACAAAGATTCAAAGTTGACTTGTTCGTATGCCACATCAAAAGTGCTATCAGTAAGGGATCGACCATTTAACTTGCAAAAGGGTGGGGAGTTATGGTTTTTTTTCGTTCAGAATTTTTTTTTCGGACAACACGATAGGTAGAATATTTATTTGTTTTGTCGCGCAAAGCTAAGTATTACTTGGAACCCCCCCCCCCCACCAAAATAAAAAGCTGGATTCTTTATTTTTCTACAAATGTATTCTGCTTGTTTAAAAATTTTCTTTGATACCATAGACACTACATCAATAACTGGGACTATTATACTGACAGTATAATAGTCCCAGTCAATAAAAAGTACTTCTGTCTCAATTATTCTCTGCTTTGTATTAATGAATCTGTCATCATAAATAATTAAATTTAACAAGTCAGCATTACTGTGGCGCCCGTCCTCTAAACCTATGTGTAAAATAATAGCACCCACAGACGAATGATACTGTCTGCATGCAATCCCTGAAATTCTTAGTTGTTTGTAACATGACTGAATTGTATATGTTTTTCCTGTACCTAAAAACTAATTTATAATGGACATAACCTTGTTTTAACAGGTCAGGGGGGACCTGTTAAAACAAGGTTATGTCCATTATAAATTAGTTTTTTTCGCCTTGGTTAAGATCCATATTTCTTTGCTTACATTAGTACGGGAAATTGGCTTTCGATGTGTATGGGAAGTTACCGTTATGTTCAGCGTAACGACCTGGAAGGTTCCGTAAGACAAGAGTTCTTTCCATTCGTCGATAATGTAGAAAAACGACAGGCAGGTCAGTCACGTTGCTTTCGACGGGAAATTATTATTTTTTTCACATGAACGAAACGATGTCTGTGTAAGGGTGCAGTGCATTGGAAAATCGATACATGTTTCTGATAGATGAATCATTGAGGAAGAGAATGAGCGTTCTGGGAAGGTTTGGAGACACACCTAAGTATTTTTAATAATTTTTTATTCGAGGAAGGGTAGGAATTTCAAAATGGCGACTTTAGGTTTTTTTAGTATAGATGTGGATAGTATATTGCACATTGACTGTAAACATGAAAATATAGGTGCTTACAATAATGATTTAATAAAAACAGATAGTAAATAGGAAAAACACGTAAAATAATTAAAAAAAATCATTAAAAAAATATGTCCACTAACCGAGTCCCTGTGAGTACAAATAGTGTCCCACACTTTTTTCTTTGCGCTGTTCGTGGTGACATTTGATAGCTTGCTGAATAAAATACTTTTGTGGCATTCAACTTCAACCAAAAGCGTTTGTAGTTCGGGCTCAGTAAAATTCGGACTTCGTTTCCTACTTATAATGACGATATACAGTACCGCTGGCAAAAACGATTTGTAATAGTGAATGTACATGTACGTCGGCTTTATTTATTATTCAACTTTTATTTTTATTATTTTTTAAAGTCATATTTTATTTTCAATATAAATTTTATTTATTTAAATTAATTTTATGTACATGTATTTTTTGCTTAGAAGATATCGCCAAATATTAAATACATTGACTGTAAATTTCATCTACATGTATTTATTGCTTTGCTTATTATGTTAGGACAATCATAAGACCATCCTAGTTAAGATAGTCCTAAGATAGCTTTGTTTTACAGTCTTAGATATGTCCTAGGATAGTCCTAAGATTATCCTAAATTATGTGCTAAGATATGTCTTAGGACAAATCTTAGGATAATTTCATTTACAAGGCCCCAGACATTTTTATTTTGTTTTTATTCAAATTGCAATGACTATAAAAACAAAGTAAGTTAATTATTTTTTGTTTTTGTTTTCTCAATGATTCCGAAATATGAAACGCTTAAATGGACAACTAAATAATCTACCGGGAAAAATATTTAAGAATGTCCATGCCTTTTAATAAAAGAATAATGTCAAATGCTTTTCAGTAAAATAATCAGTTTTTCGTGGAAATCATTAATCGTCATGCTTAATTATAATGTAGTTGTTTAATATCCCTGGTTTGTGAATGGACAATGCTGTAATTTTCATGGTATCAATTCCACGGTTGAAATTCATGAGATATTTTAGACTATTGTCGCTTACGTCATCTTGTCAACAATGTAGCAATACACATGATTTCATTTGAATGGAGATAACTGTATTGTATTTGAATATTTCACGGCATCAATTGTCGATTTAAGGGTGTAATTTTCACCAATTCCACGGTTGAAATAGCATGAAATATATATTTTTATTTTTATTTTAGCTGATTACCGCTTACATGTATGTCATCTTGTCCATAGTACGGAAATATACATATATGATGTATGTATGTCTATCCTACACATGATTACATTAGAATGGAGATAACTGTATTGTATTTGAAATTGAATGGAGATAACTGTATTGTATTTGAAATTTCACGGCATCAATTGTCGATTTAATGGTCGCAGATATCTGTTTACTAGCTCCGCTAAAGCGTCGCCAGTAAACTCAATTTGCGACCATCAAATCTCCAATTAATGTCGGGAAATTTACAAATACAATACAGTTATCTCTTAATTTAAATCGCCGGAAAATAAATTGATCTACAAATCTACATTGTCGATTTTTCTAATTTCTAATATACTAAACAACTTTGAAATCGCACCACTCTTATGTTTCATTT
>MJUT01054910.1:281084-293194 GCA_002080005.1 Gigantidas platifrons
GTCGATTTAATGGTCGCAAATATCCGTTTACTAGCTCCGCTAAAGCGTCGCCAGTAAACTCAATTTGCGACCATCAAATCTCCAATTAATGCCTGGAAATTTACAAATACAATACAGTTATCTCTTAATTGAAATCGCCGTAAAATAAATTGATCTACAAATCTACATTGTCGATTTATCTAATTTCTAATTTATATATTTGACTGTGCTATTTGATACATTAACCAATAATGTCTCATTTTTATTTTTAATTTTTAATTTGTAATTTATTTAAATGTGTAGCCCTATTGTGTATTTATATTAATCTCATTAATTTATATGTGGGATTTCAATTCTATTATATATGAATTTTCACATGACACAAGTAACATCTTTTGTAGCGCACATTGACTATCATAAAGTTTTGTTTTAACTTGAAAAGTCGCCATATTGGTTCGAATGTTAGACATTAAAAAAATCTTTCGGTGAGACGAAAGTTTTGTCATTCAACAAAGTGTTTAATTCTTTATCACTTTCTTTTGTGTACTCCGTGTTGTTGTACAAACCATTTTAGACGTTTATAATTTATCTTACTTGTATAGTATCGTTATACCGTAACGATCCAACGATTGATCGTTGACTATTTCTTTATTTACTTATTTATATCTATTTATCTTGTTCATTATTTTTAGCATTTTAAAGTCGGTAGCACATTGCTGATCACGCCTTGATACTCTCCACTCGCCTTGGTTCAATTGTAATAATTACATTCGTGTCCAGTTACTGATCTGGCATTTAGAAGAATATAACATTATTCAAATTTTCCGATTGGTCGGTAGGACACAAAAACAAAAAGTAAATATAAGTCTAAAAAAAACCAAACAAAAACAAAAAAAAAACCCACCCAAATTGAAACAAACTAAAACACCAAAAAACACACACAAAAAAAAGCAAAACACAAAACACAAAACACAAAATATCACAATATAGGCACATTTCCAAATTGAACTGAGTTGAAAGTCATCCAAACATGATTGAATGATAACATATTTTACACCAATCTAATTAAAATTAGATCTCTCACTTGCTCTTGCTGATATGAGAGAGATCTAACGCAACCCGGTTGGCAGCTCGTTTTGGTGACCCGAGGTCACGAACTTTTTGAACTTCACAACAGCCAATCAAAAACGGCGTTTCGTATGAAGTTCGTCGTGGAAGTCAAAACCATCAACAATGGCAGTGACAGCCTTAATTCTTTGATCGGTCAATTTTAGCTTTTTGTTAAAGAATTTTTTGTCGATTTTCTCACCAGTGGACGTGACTTCACTTTGCACAAATGCAAACCCTCAAAGCACACATATATTTGAATTGTAATAAATACGCCTAGGCGTGAGAGGGCTTCTAAATGCCATTGATTTGTGTCGTAATATTTATGAATTTTCACCTGAACTTGAAGACGTCTTATCTCCGGAAATGTAAACAGTTGTCGGAACAATCGGGCTCCGACATAGTCGAAATAGATAACATTGGGAGAATTCCGAATGGATTTCTTGCATAATTTATTAGCACACAGAGTTACGTCCCTTACATAAATCCACTTTCAAGATCTCGTTAGCGATCATTTGAATGGACAATATTTTGCTTGACCCTAGGTCACCAGAACGAGCTGCCAACCGGGTTGCGTTAGATCTCTCTCATATCAGCAAGAGCAAGTGAGAGATCTAATTTTAATTAGATTGATTTTACACCAGACCCATCTTGATTTTGGAATATAAAATAGAGGGAATTTCTGTCCACAAATACTGCTAGGATATTATAATACAGCAACAATCCAACGTCACATAACTGAAAAAAACATATATCAATCTAAATCGGTATAATAAAATTAACTTTTGGGTTTTATAATAGAGCTTTAAAGTTAACTTTTTTGGAGCTAAAAACTCGGTTTCATCTTTATTATAATATAGCAACAATGCGCCGTCAGAGCAATGATATATATATTAATGAATCTAAATAAATATATATATATATATATAAAGTATAATGGAATCTACCAACCAGAGAACTTAATGAGTAACGGATCGTCGAGACATGACGATGCAGCAAAAGCAAAATAAATTATAGAAGTCTAGAAGATTGTGCAACGATATACCGATAAAGATGTTGCAAAAAATATACTGACAAATTTTCGATCAACAAATGACCTTCTTCAGTGTCTATCAAAATTAGACTGAGTTTGTAAAGATTAGATGGTATAATTATAACTCACTAAATAGTCAGGTAACATCTTTATCGGTATCGTTGCACAATCTTCTAGACTTCTATATATATATATATATATATAGTTTTAAAATCATATTTAATTTTGGAGTTAACAATTCAGTTTCACCTTTACAATTTCATATATGAATATTAACATCTTTTTTTTTTATCAACTTACCCATAAATGTGAAAAAAAATTGTGAAAAATAAGTTATTTCAGTCTCAAATATATTAGAAAGTCTTCCTTGTTTTCAACAATGAACAATGAAGTATTCTTCGAATTTAAATTTTCAAAATCAAAATTTTGTTTTTATTGTCATTAAACAATACAGTTTGTGACAATTATACAAATAAACATGTAACAAATAGAACATAAAATCGACATCAATCGTTAAACACACTAGACAATAGGAACTCATAAGTGATGGTATATCATTGTAACAAGCACAAGCGATGGCATGAATTAAGTGTTTTTAGAATACTTTAGAATAGAATACTTTATTTTTTAAAAATCAATACAGCTTATAGGCATATATATACATGTACATGCAATCAATACAAGAATATATTCATAACGAAGCATGACAATTAAGTTAAGCAATTTCTAACCTTTTCAGCAGAATACAAAAAATTACCTAGATTATTTAGCTCTTTAATATTACAAACTGACAATAGTTGTACCAGTTTAAAAACAAATTATTTCTTCCTGTAATAAGGTTTAATATACTTTTTATGCATGCCATCATATTTTTTACACTTCAATATAAAATGAATTTCGTCTTCTATACATGAATTGCCTATTCTTTCTTGTCTATCAATGTTTAAATATCGTTCCGTTTCAATCTTTAAACTATGTGCATGTATACGATATTTACAAATCAAAGGTTTGCACATATAATTCACAGGTCGGCTTAAATAAAACTGCAACTGATGAATATCATATATGTATCCATTAAAATTACATTTAGATGAATCTTCAAAGAATGCTACAGCTTCACTTACAACACAATCAATAACCCTTTGTTTAAATTCACAAAACAATTTATCTTCATTAACAACATCTTGAGAGATCCATATATCATTGAAACCATATCTACACAGAATATCTCTAATATTACCAGCCCAGTTAAACTTCTTATTTAACTGTTTATGACTTGATTCAAACATGGATTCATAACAAGTTTTTAACACAATGTTTTCTGTTTTCAAAATTTTACACCAGTATTTAAGCATTCTATAGTAACGTTCAACATACATTGGAACTCGTCCTAATTCAAAATAGACCATCAAATTCACATCAGACCTTCTAGCTTTTAAAGTTCTTTTCAAAAAGTTTAAATGTACTTAAGTGCAATGTAGACAACAGTGACCTAGTTGCAAATTGTGGCAATCCAGAGCCAGTAACTAGAAAATTAAATAAGAGTGGTCGTAAGTCGTTATTTAAGGGGATGAAAAGGGAAAGCTAAGATTGGCGAAAAGGTGTAACACAGAACGTTCTTAGCCTATCCTTTACATGCCCACATCTTCCTCTAAGATGATGTCGTAGTAACATTATAGTTAAGAACCCTTAATCGTTTTACGGGGTTTCCGTTATTGGATCCACTCTTAGAAATTAGTCTCTCCCCTTAAGATTGTCCATACGATCACTCAAACCTTTTAATGCATGATGTATTACCACACAAGTATTGTTTTCTAAATGAGTAAGATCGATGATCAAGAATAAAACAACTTCGAGATTCTGAAAAGTCAACAAAATGTTGTCCAAGTTCAGAATCTACGTGCAGTTTGTCCAGTGAAACGTCCATCAGTTGTCAACCAATACAACAAAGATATACTTGTATGATTCAAGTATCCAAAGATTTAAGAATGACGATTAATGATTTCCACGAAAACTGATTATTTTACTGAAAAGCATTTGACATTATTCTTTTATTAAAAGATATGGACATTCTTAAATAGTTTTTCCCGGTAGATTATTTAGTTGTCCATTTAAGCGTTTCATATTTCGGATTCACTCAGAAAACAACAACAACAAATAATTAACTTACTTTGTTTTTATAGTCATTGCAATTTGTATAGAAAAAAACAATGATATTTACAAAGCATTTAACTTTCTGTTTTGAAAAGATGTAAAGGAGCTTAATTTTTTTTCCTGTAGATACATTTATTCATTCATTTAAACATTTCATGTTTGGGAATCACCCCAAAAAATAGAAGAAAACAAATTATTATTAAGGTCAATTGTTTTTATAAATTTTGCCGTTTTTTTTCAAGAATAATACTCAACTAAAGAACTATTTTACTTGCTCATTTTTTATTTATTATTATTATTTTTTTTATTAATTATAGTTTCTTGCTATGTTTTGTTTCAATTTTATACTTGTTAAGTTTTATTTCAATTTTATACTTGTTATCTATTATATTAATTGGTAAACAGAGGAAGCCAATAAAATGTTATTAAATCGAATATTGCTTGAATGATTAAATGACATATATATAGTAACGAGATGTTCGTTACCCAGATGGCAAATGATCTGAGGTTGTTGTAGATTCTTTTTCCTTCATCACAGGCTTCGACTCATACGGGACTTGACCATGGACAAGCCCGCTAACCGGCAGGTGTATTGCAATATGCATGAACAGCTTCCTAATCTGGAGTACCTGAGTTCACTTCTGATTCATCGTGAGTTCGTGTTGTTCATGAGTATATGTAAATGTTTGTGTTTTGTCGGTCTTTGTTAATTGTTGTTTATTTCTGTGTTTCCTGGGTTTGTATTTTGTCCTCAGATGTTGTTCATTGACCTACCCCTTTTGTTTTTCTATTTTCTTCTTCCTTCATCATACAATTAATTAAGCTTTTTGCAGTTTTTTTGTAATTTCTCTAGCTCATGAGCTATTGTAATCACTAAAAAGAAAGGCTGCTATTGCCACAGACAAAATCTTCTCCAAGAAACTACAACGAATAAACCACCCAGATGTCACTCAAGGTCTTCAACACAGTGGAAACCCACACCAGAAAGTGACCTCTAGGTTGCCACAATTTGGAACTAGGTCACTGTTGTCTACATTGTGAATTGTTTTCAAAGGTCTCTTCTGAAACTTAAGGTTATCTTCTATAAAGTTTTTTTTGTAATGGTAAACCTGCTAATATGGGCGTCTATGTCTGCAGTCAGTCACGAAATGAAATGGATCAACAACCATGCAACTTAGTATGAAACTGCATCAATCACCACGTGCACTTAACTTGCATACAAAACAATTGATCGCACGACTTTTACTTTCTGACTGAATGGCTTTGGTTAAATGACATAGGAAAGATTGTTAATCTTTGTCCTGTCTGCAACGTGTAATCACAGAAGTGAGACTTGGGTATGATTTCACCAGCTACAGTGGTGCATTTTTTAATTACCATGATGATTAAGTTCGTTACATTAACTTATTAGCAATATTTGGTATGTAGACGCAGTAGTACCAGTCAGTTTTACATATGCAAATTGGTCTGGACCTTGTTTTCTAAATTAAGAATATAGAGATGTGGAATAAATTTCCATTAGACAACGATCCACAAAAATACAAAGCCTCATACAGAGATCGACCTACAGTCTTCAACAATGGGTAAATGCCCATACTGCACAGCGATCTGCATGTGCCCCTAAACAAGGCAAAAACGAATGTGAATACACTAAAATCACTAGAAAATATCCAAGGGAAGACTTCATTCTGACAAAAAAGACAAAAGTTAGAAATAGACAAACAAAGACTCTGGCAAAAGGTGCATCACTAAAGACATGCATATTTAAAAGTTGCAGGCTTAAACCAGTTCTATGAGCGCTCAGTCCCGCTTTAATACCATTGTCAGAGATAAATATTAAAACATATTTACAGAGAGATATATATATAATAGAGCATAGAACAGGCAAGACCTATTTTAGTGTCCACTCTTGTTACGTTCAAGTTCATTATTACAGTACTGATGGCATACTTTCATGTAAAAAGAAAAACGGACATCTTGCTGACTCCATGGGCATCGCCGATTACGTTCATGTAACTTCCACTGGCATAATATCGTAAAGCTATCATGAATCAAATCTGATTCAACCCACCATTTCTTTGGAAATGCCTGTACCAAATAAGGGTAATAACAAAAATACAGAACACAGAGCAATCTTCCAAAGGGAAATTCAAAACTCATAAATCAATAAACAGATAAAATCAGTCAACAACCGGGAAACTGGAAAACCGCAATGGCCCTGACTTGGTACAGGCATTTCTAAAGAAATGGTGGATTGAATCAGATTTTACGGCGCCAACCTCTCGCTTCCATTACGGTTCAAAGGTACCGGTTGTCAATAAAACAGCATTTATAAAAATACTGGAAAAAATAGGTAAAATAGTAGTCAAACAGTACTAAATTCAGTATCTATTATATCTCGTGAACCATCACCATCAACTATGCGTCCTTTGAAGTATTTTAAGTTAGGGCCATTGCGGTTTTCCCAGTTTTCAGATTGTTGACTGATTTTGTCTGCTTGTTGACTTATGAGTTTTGCTTTTCCCTTGGGAAGATTGCTCTGTGTTCGGTAATTTTGTTAATACTCTTATTTAAAGAGACACGGGAAGTGATCGGGATCTCTTGGTTGATTTTTCCAAATCCTCCCGAAGCTCGTCACATAATGTGTATATTCCCTCCCTGTCAAGGCAATAGTTTCTTGTAATTTGTGGATCAGACAAGAAATCTAAGGGATTTGTAGGGTCTCTGAATAATCGTGTCGTAAATTGTTGTTGTCGTTGTCTTTGTCGACTTTGAAAATGAGGCAGCAACGCCATTGCTTATAGCCAAAGTACAACTATAAATCCACTGCTAAGAGTAGTTAGGACCACTCTTAGAATATGTGATATAAAAACTTGTTAGTGATACACCCTTAAAGCCTAGAGATTATGCAAAGAGTTCTTAATAATGCTTGAAAAAATAAAGATGGCTTCGTGTTACCCGAATTATTAAGAGTAATTTACGAGAGCGCTAAGAGAGCGTCTTAAATCGTGGTGGTTTTCAAAAGGTTAAGGGCTGTCAATCATTCTAAGAATCATCTAAGAGTGCTTCTTGTTACACTCGTAAAGGATAAGGGTAGCTAAAGAGTATCTTGAGCCCTAAGAATGCTTCTTGTTACCGGCCACTTGAGAACAGACACCAGTTTTAATAGCTCTTATGAAATGTCAGAGTTTCTTCAATATTGGTTTTCTTTTACTTGACATAAGCTCAGAAAATTTAGGGTTCGGTTTGGTTTATGGTGTTTAACGCCACTTTCAACACTATTTCAGTTATATCGTGGCGGTCAGTTTTATTGGTGGAGGAAGCCGGAGAAAATCACAAACCTGTCGTAAGTCACCGACAAACGGTATTACATAATACAGAAATTTTAATGATATTATGTCTGTTTATAGAAGAATTAACTGATATGTTGCATATCTCAGCGGACCACCAGGCATTACCCAAGCGCCCGTATGGTCGGTACGCCGCTGTCCATTAGCCTATTCTGCTATCTATCTCTTCATGTACATTCGAAGCAGATAATTGACAATTAAGGTATTAACATTACCAAATATTACAAGGATCCATATAAGGCATTAAACAAAATCCCTGAAATAATAGAAATAGGATCATTGCTTTCTTGCTGATTGGTACAATCCTCCAGAAACGTGTATACATCGAACACAGTATTTTATATACATTTTTGTACATGTATATTGTATCTAAAAGTGACCATATTTCGCTAAACTGGAAATTGAAATAAAATGAGCTAATAAAAAGTATGTGTACGACATATTCATGGTGCTGTACCTAGACGGTTACTATCGGTAAAATCGGCGCGTCCCAAGTTGCTATCCGCAAAAGTCACGGTTACTAACGGTGGAAATTGTCGGCGTCCTCGTCAGGACAAGTTGAATAAATCCCTTCTAGCTTAGAAACTACAGGTCAATCAATTATACTTTCTTTTGTACTGAATTTTAAAGGTGTTTGCCTGACGTTTGCAATGGTCGTATTATTGAAGATAAGGTTTGTTGCTTAGTTTTAAGTGATAACACGGTCAGCTTCAAATGTCATTGTCCTTCATGAATGTAAGTAGATTCGATTTTCTCCCATTCATTGTTCTTGTATGTGTGCTTTTGGTACGTGAGTTGGAATATAAGATCTTAATGTAATGTATCAAAAAAGATTAAAATGACAAAATTGACACAATAGAATAAAAACACAACTTAAAGAGAACTGACGAAAATTTCGTAGGCTACGGTTACTATTGCTAGTAACAGATTCATGGCACCGGCTATTTACTGATTATGGTACTTTTGTTTTTTATTATGGGGTGGACCTTAGATCCGCAAAAAAATATATCAAAAGGACCAATAAGAGCTACAGACCCGCAGCTAGGTGAATAGCTGTTTTTTTTGCTGAAGTCATTAACATGCATATTTTTCATGTTATTAGTTGGCGACATAATGTATAGTAGCCGGTGCACGGAACCAATAGTAACCGTTACTTTTTTTTCATGAAAATAAAAGAGTATCAGAATATGTGACATTTTTTTTTATTTACAAACAATTGATATTCTCAATAAATGATCGTTGTGTAAGAAAATACTTGTTTAATTTCTTGTTTTTTTTTGTTTTTTTTTTTTATAAATTATCAGGATTTGACCAACATCCAAAACAGAAAATTGGGAAACACAACGACTCGTATGGCTTATCCTGTTCGAATTACAGTAAAATAGAGCAGAAGCCATGTACATTCGTTTACAAGAATATACGTAGAGCTCCGTGAACGCTTCAGAATGTAATAGAGATTTGTAATAGATTGGAAAATTCCAAAATGTACGAGATGTACTTACCGTATTCCAATCCATTTTACATTTAGTAACCGTCGCATTTGCGGATAGCATCTTGGGACGCGCCATATTAGAATCTTACTTTAGCAATGAATAAGGCAGATGTATCTGATAATCAGCAGTTATCAGAAAAAAAATGTATTTTTTCTTCAAAATTTCTACATCTGTCTGTACCCATACGATAATTAGTATATGATTAATTGTAAGAATATAACGCCACAATATAGATAATTAGTATATGATTAATTGTAATAATATAACGCCACAATATGGCTGAAATATTACTAACGTTGGTGTTAAACAGCAATCAATCAATGTATAAGGACAAAACGGTATATCTTCGTAACGAAAGTAAAATGCGCTCATATAAAAGTACAATTCTTTTTAAATAATTAATACGTGTAGCGAAAAATTAAGAAATTTAATAGTGCAAATAATTTAAGTCCTAGAAAAATCCTGGACTAGTTTTATTAGGGAATTTCCGATTTTCAATTTAAATATTTTCATTTAAAATGTAAAATTCTCAAGGGGATTTTCTTAAATTCACGAATTAATCAACCGTATAAACAATAATACAGGCATATATATTTCCTCATATTTAAATGTCGTAACAATGACGAGAGGAAAATTTTAGTTACGGTAGATAATTTGATTTTTCATTCACTATTCGCACACACTATTTCTGACATATCAACAACATATGTCATGGAGGTATCTTAATCTGTAGTTCTGCAATGAAATCGTAAGATATATTTATATCTATAATTTTTGGCTTGCATACAATAGAGTTCGGAACACCATATATGATGATAACGAGGCAGTGAAGAATATTGATTGATTGATTGATTAATTGATTGATTGATTGATTGATGTTAGGACGCTTTATATTACTTGCACAGTCTTGAGACTGTTTACCACTACGCACGCAAGTTTACCACTAGTTTTTATTGTTTTAAACAAATCTCTTTTAAAGGACTCATCCTTTTACAAACGTTTCCTGTATCATACACTAGTTTTTGTTCATTTAAACAGTTTTAGTCACCTTCACGGATCACGTTTTTAGTCCGCCATCTTGGATCAAAAACTTTCAATTGATTGAATTTACCTCATAGATCCATTCCTGCCCATTTTATGTACATTAAGGTGTGAAACCTATAATTAATTTCTTTAACATTTTCTACTAAATTTGTGTTTTTTCGAGCCTGCCTGGCTATTTTATCTTAAGTTTAACCTTTCTAAGACCATATATTTTCCAAAACGTACATGATTCCTCTACGTTCTGTCAAAATATCAGGGGATGTTTAAAGTCTTGCAGTGAAATGCCATGCTCTGGAAAACACCTACTCTAAAAATAGCTCGGTCATCCCCGGGAAATTCAATATTTATAGATCATGCATCAAATCCTCCATAGAGGTATTAAAATACAAGTAAATGCATCAAATTTGGACTCAAAATAATCCTTATATATTTAACTTCAATTATCAATTTTAATTATTCCATTCCATTCAGTATTTGTCACAATACAACAAAGCGAAAGGAACTATTTTCTTTAAAAGGGACTACTTTTGTATATGTTCTAAGCTCTGATTGGTGAATTATAGGTTTGACACCTTAATATTTTATCTTTTTATGTTCTCTTACTGTATATAGATGTTTTAGTTTGTTTGGGGGTTTTTTCTTCGTCATTATTGGCATTGTGCATAGACGCCACCACAGAGTGAGTGAGACATACAATAGAAATATATAATATACTCTATAGTAGTCTTGTACTAAAATAACCTGATCAATTAATCGATAAATTATCATGTAACGTTGCAGATTTCCGATTAAAAATCCTGTTTATTCGTCAATAAAGCGCTCATGAATGAGAAAAAACTAAGGAATTACCTGAGTACCAAATTGGACCCACCAAAGATGCCTAAAATATTAAAACCAGTGATACTGTCTGACAGTAAAGGTGGAAGACTACGAAATGTAATAAATGGCCAATTTGAACAGAATATCGTATGGTGGTGTAAATTAGGTGACAACATACAGAGCCGTATAACTTGGCTATATGACAACTTGAAACAGAAAATTCGACTGCTTGGACAAATACATCTATATGTATGGTTGGTTACATGCGATCTGACAACCTGGGACAAGAGTGCTTACATATCAATCACTACAAATCCGTTCAATACGCTTGACCATATCATCCGTAAATACAGAGAGATTGCTAATATTATAGCTAACTACCCTGGTTCAAAAGTTACCTTCCTATCAATGCCAGTCTACTCCATAGTCACTTATAACCCAACGCGTGGTCATCTCGATTCTCAAAAATTTACTACGCAAGACACAGATTTACTGGAAACAATTCACGAGTTAAATCTTAGAGGTCAAGAACTTAATAAAGAGCTAGGCACCATATCCCCAAGTTTCAACAGGAGCCTATATGCAAATACCAAGCATAGAACTCAAGATAAAAAAGATATCAACACATTATACCATTATTCCTTACAGTTTTATACAGATGGTCTTCATCCTGTTCCATTGCTGTCTAGGGTGTGGTTAAAGAAACTTGCAATGCAAATTAAGCACGACTCTTGGTTGTAACATTTTTAGTATAATAGTCTTTCTATCTTAATTATATAAAAAAAATATAAATATATAAAAAAAATAAAAATTATGGTGTGGGCACAACCACGCTAGCACCTATATCCACACTACTTTATAAATAGACAAATAAATAAAAGCTCAAAAACTGATGTGGACACCACCACGCTATCAATTTGCAAGCAATTTCGGCTTCATCATAAATTGTAATCAAAATTGAAATTAAATTTTATCATTGTAGAAAGATTAAGTTGGGTGTGGACACCACCACGCTCTGTACTATTATTTTTATTTTTATTGTCAACTTTGAGTTTATATACATGATTCAATAGAAGTCAGTGAGTTCAATCCCCGCTCAAGCGAGGTGTACTCGATACAATATTATGTGAT
>MJUT01054910.1:311833-325934 GCA_002080005.1 Gigantidas platifrons
GGAAAATTGACGATTCCAGTTGTTCGATGGTGTAAAATTGTAAATCGTCGTCTTCTGTCAAGTTTTTCATTGATCTCGTAGCAAAATCATATATCTTTATTATCTGCTCTTTGTGAATATGTTTTGAACTGTGAATTTATTGACACGTATATTCTAGAACTTTCACGTCGAAGTGTACGTACTCAATCATTTAATCAATCTCGAAAACAATAAAACACCCAAGTGATCCGGCAGACCGATAAAGGGAGGTAACAATATTTATTAACTCTATCGGCGGCAAATATGAAAACAATATAATTTTTTGCTTTATCTAATTAAAGTAAACTAAATTTGTCATCGATTCGATAATTAATCGATTGGTTATTTCATATACATGTATATAAAAAAAAAATTGTGAAGTGATTGTTTATAAATTAATTGTAAAATGGTGTAATTATCCATGTCAACTGCTATGTTCTCTATCACTATCAGTATCAGTATCATACAATATTGTACCTGTCCTGGTCCTGGGATTCATGCACTTATACAAAATATTGATTATCCATGTATTACTTATTCATGTATCAGAGATATATAACACAATTATGTCTTTGCATGCATTGGGTATATCAGCAGATGTTCATATTTGACAACTCTGTTAAAAAAAAGTTGTTATAAATTATATTTTGAGTTGAAATACTTTTGATAAAAAATGGCAAAAATTGATATATTTGTAAACATAGAGAATATCTGAGTGTGCATGGTGTAATGATAGATTTGTTTCTTTTGTTCCTTTCACATCTCTTTGTTACAAAATAAAATGTTACTTTTTTATAATGACCTATAGATGAAGTGGAAAAAAAACAGATAACACTCGTAACCCTCAAATCTATTTTTTATTCCTCTATATTTTCATATCTAGAACTTGAACCAGATGAAACAGATGGAATATTTAAATTTATAGAATCTGTTTAATTAAATAAAAATTAATCTTGGGTTACATTGTTTTGTTTATGTTTTGTGAATCTGGAAAAAGTCTACTCGGGGCCGTCTTAACAGCATTATAGGACCCCGGGCAAAGCGGTACACTGAGACGGCTACCTATACAATCACTCACTGGAATAAAAATGTAAATGTAGATTAAATTAAATATATAGCTAAATTGTATAAGTACTTTAAAAAAAATCAGTGTTTAAACATTAAAAAACATGCTGCACACAGCATACACAAGATTAGCATATGGCCTCTATGCTTGTGTGCCCCACGGGCAACTGCTCAGCGTGCCCCTGCGTTAAGTTGGCACTGAGTCTATTGATACATATTTAGTATCTGTATATCTACATATATATGGTTCAATGTTATGTACTATTTAATCTTGTTTTCTTTATGTGTGTATGCTAGGTTAAAACTTGAAGAAAGGGGCAATGAAATACAGTGGTACATGTAGCTTTACACCTACTTTTTTCCTCATTAAATAGTAGCAAGAGAATTTTTATTTCCATTCTGCAAACATATAAACAAAATAACATAAAAGCTGTACACATCAATCTGCATGGGCTTTTGAACCAACAAAATAAACTATAAATAGTTTTAAACACTAGCAATTAGAGATGAAAAATATGTAATAATTCTACAGCAAAAAAAAAAAAATATTAAAAAAAATGCAATATGCTCAACCTAGCAAACCAGGTAGCCTTGAGGAACCTTGCGAAATTAGCAATATTTCATTAAATACTAAATTTGGACTGTCAAGCTACCAAAAGAAACATAATAATGTGAACAAATTAGATATAGCTTTGTAACAATCAGATATTTTACAAACTATCAAGTACCATAGCATATCTGCTATATAATTTTTCCATTTGATTTGACAATTTCTGAGAAAAAGTATTAAAAAAAAATATGGACAACAGATGACAGACAGTCATGATAATGCATCATTTAGCCTTTTTGGGCCAGTTCAGCTAAAAATCAGTAAACTTTCTTAATTTCAAATATTTCAAGCACATTTTTTTTTTACTTTATTATAAGAAGATGGGTTATGAAGATCAATCTGTTTCATCAATAGATCAATATGTACATGTATAGCATGTTTTGCATTTTACCTTGATCATGGCTTGATGTCCATTTATCATACCCTTAATATATCACCAAGATGATTGAATGCATAACAATGAACTTAGCTCAGTGCAGAGACAGTTAATATGATACTCAGCTACTGAACTAAATCCAATGAAAATGCTGATATATGCTGTATATATGCCTACACAATATATTGTCAAAACATACAAGGACTAAATAACACTGAAGTGTATTTGACCTCTCTATTAGTACTCAAAATCACACAATTGCAGGATAAATTCATCATGCTACAATTGGGTTTTATTTAAAAAAAAAAAGAATTAACAGTACAGTGTACAATGTATACATAACCAGGTATGTCTTATAAGAAAAAAAAAATACCGGTATCAATGCTTAAATACATGCTTAATTATGTAAAGGTTTAATTTACTGAACATGTTTTGGCATAACTAAATAAACTACAATATATTACAAGGAATTAAGCATCTGTCCTAATATGTCTCAATAAAAATTTCTTTGATCAAAATGTGATATTGTAGCACAACCAGATCACCCACCTTTAATTAAAACTTGGATTTAAATTACAATGTAGATAATAGTTTCATTTCAGTTTTTGGTTTTATGGTTTTATGTACATTTTTGTATTTACTGTGTGAACCATGAATTTTGTTAGCTAGTAAAAAGACAAACTGGATTTAGAGAATAATTAACTTGTGTCAGATTAGTTTTTGCCCATTGTTTATTTCATCAAATCTGTTATGTGTAAATTAATGTTGACCAAAACAAATTTCAGATGTTTAAATGTTTATCCTCCCCAGTCACTTGACAGTTTTTTTTTTAGGAAAAAAAACCTCTGAAAAGGGATGTTATTTTCTGATAATACATAAATACTTTTTGGTTGTTAAGTATTACACATTGGGATTTGGTCCTACACAAGTATTCAGAATTGACAATTTGCATTTCCAAGCCAAGGTGTTATGGAGATTGTAAAGAAAACAAATGTAAATTCTAAAAATAAACAGGACCCCAACCCATCAAGATATATTTTGTATAAAGATTCAAACACTTTTAATGGTTTTCATCAAAACTTGAAAAAAAATTATAGTCATTACATTGATTATTTCTCTATAGTATAAATGGTGTTCAACAACTTGCAAAACAAAGGGGGGGGGGGTCTGATTAACTTGTGTCTGTGGCAAAAAAAGATACTGCATCATCAAACATCTCGATCTTTACAAGAAAAATCACGAAAATGTCGGTATTAACAAGATAGAGTACTAGGCTTAAGTATTCTATTTTGATTCTCCATGTGCTTTCTTCAAGTTCGGTAAGTACGACAACACCTCCACTTTTTTTTGTTCTTCAGGAGATTGTCATTATTAATTTAAAACTAAGATTTACCTCTCAGCATCATTTGTCTTCAACTGACGATGGGTACATTTTCCTTTTTTTTGTGAAATTCTGCTACATAAGTATCATATTGATGGTAAACATGTGCGTGTATCATTCTCGTATAATTTGTCAACAAACAAGCTTTTTGGCGATGAAGATTTCCAAATATGGGCATTGAAGGGGTGGAGCTTAGCAAGACTGACAAGTCTAAAAATCATATATCGACGTATTCAAAATGACGATATATTCACAATCTGTATAGTCAATAGATATATTTGTTAATCTTACTGTCACAAAACGAACAAGGAATAAGTGCATTAGATCTGCAGAAACACATTTTTTCTTCGGACAGTTCACCCATGAAGAGTACGTTTCCATGGATGCAACGTCATGACATAAACTATTACAAAGGGGAGCAACTCGTATGAAACAAACCGACGTGAAACAGCCTTAACACACCCGCGATTAAACCATCAAATTCTATAGACAATTAGACAATTAAGGGAGATTGTTTGTTACGTAAAATTGTTATAAAGCTTTTAACAATATATTTCTTTAAAAGTCCACCTTAAAAAAAGACAATGAGCATAATTCGGTTTAAGATGACAAGATGTTTGTATTGATAATTATGTAAGTTGTCTTTACCTGTATTAATTAGGCAGTCCTACAATGTATGTTAGTTTTACTTTTGAATTGAACACACGGAAGAGATAAAAACATGCGATTGTTTTTGTGATATTCTGAACACAAAGTGAACAAGGAAATACCATCGACAATCTGTAAGAAAATCAAGTTAAACCTTAGCAGTTATAGAGCTATTTATTTTAAGTTTAACACCGCCATTTTGTACTAAAGTGTCTGCACAAAAATGCAAGCTACATGTAGTAGATCTAGAGTGAGCGGTCATGTACATGTATTTATGTGTGTTAGAGGTAACGATTTTGCCTCTAGTTATTTCAAAGATTTTTCGATTGGATATTGGAACTGTTCTGACAGTGTGGTGGTGTTTTGTGAATTTCTCTTTATAAGTTATTGGAGATAACTTCATCTAAGAAAAGATGCTTTATACTTGCAGGCGATGCAACGATGCACATTTTAACCCATGGAATTACACAATGAAAATATTAGCTGTAGTTATATTGTTCTCCTGTATAAACACTCTACGTGCAGATGACTTGCATGTTTCCGAGCTATCACAGAGGTTAAAGGATATAGAATACTGGACAGCAGTGGATGAAATACAGGTAAGCACGATCAACAAATTTTAAATAAACAATGGTTTAACAGGGTTAGGGTTATGGCGTTTAACGCCACTTTCAACAATATTTCAGTTATATCGTGACGGTCAGTTTATTGTGTGGAGGAAACTGGAGTACCCGGAGAAAACCGTCGACCTGTCGCAAGTCAGTGACAAACTTTACCACATAATGTTGTATCGAGTACGCCTTGCCATGAGCGGGATTCGAACTCACAGCGTTAGTTGTGACAGGCACTGATTGCATAAGTAGTTCTATATCCAACTACCATGCGATCACGACCACGACGGCCCCTTTTTAGCTATAGTAATCAATGTACAGTCAAACCTGTATATAAAGACCACTCACGGGACACGAAAATGGGTGCTTTATGAGAAACTACCCTTTATCCAGATACAGGTTTAAATTGTATGCACTGTTTATTAATGGGAAAATAAGACTGCCTTTAATAGACAATGATTTGTTATAGATGTACCCTTCAAGGCAGGTTTGGCTATGTTTGGAAATTAAGTTTGGAAATTTTGTATAGAGAAATATTATATTATATATTAATTTGTTGAAATTATGCTGGTTAGTTGTTGCCATGGGAATTATTATGAGGAATACCTCTTTTGATCTTGTGTTCCAGACATTATTCACAGACAGGGGGTGGGGATGGGGGTGGTGAGGATCTCGAAAACCAAGAAGTCGAGATTCAGGGCTTTCAATAAGTTTTGAAGTAGCAGGCTATTTCCAAAAAGTAGGTGGAGAAATGCACCAATTAATATTCTCTTTAATGTGTTAATCTGGGGTCATCCCAAAATGTCTACAGGTCAATTTTGGTTGATTAGACATTTTTTTCCCAAAATGTCTACTCCCTGATTAAAATTTATTCCCAAAATGTCTACACGTAATTTTCTTATGTTACTTAAAATATTTCATGAGTTGCTGTATAAAGTACCATGATATAGCTGTTAATCTGTGGTTCATTTGCTTCATTTTGGTTTCTACTCAAAATAAAGAATGTTGTCAAGAAAAAAGGAAACAATAAACCAAAGTAGAACAAAATTTGATATAATTGATCAAATTATTGAGCAAATTATGGATCAATACCAGTATTGTCCACAACACTGAAATTTGTCAAAATATCTGTAATATTGGATACAACCATACTGGTTTATTTTTATCTTTTATCCGATTGTGGGTGTAAATAAGGTGCATATAAGTACAAGTTATATACTTGGTGGTCCAAACCTGGATGTCAATACATAAGGAAGAAGAAGTAGATGTAATGGATGTCTATTTACGCATGTGTGTTATTACTACAGGTAATGTATAGAACTGGTTGTTGCTAAATATTGTCTTTGTTTCAGTTTAAGAAGACAGGTTTTTATTTAAGATTAAACTTAAGTGGTTTTATTGTGTTTGATAATAAAATATTGTAAATGGCATATTTAGATTTGGTTAATTTTGGTTTGTTTCAAGTATATATATAAGGGAAATAACTCATTTTTTTGCGAAGTTGAAAAATACGATATCAAACTTTTGTTTTCCTTTGCCACTTTCTTTCAAACGTCTTTCCCGGGAAGGCATTGTACTTATAATTTCAAATATTGATATTTTCGTTCATTAAAGCATTTCTGAGATTGCGACTTTAATTTCGTCAATGTGAATGTCCTTGAACTTCATCAAAGCATGGAGAAATGATACAAGAAAAGAGTTTTGATCTGGCATTTCACTTTAGTTTTAATCAAAATAAATTATGGACAAATTGGAAATCAAACAGGCCTCTATTATACAACAAACCCTGTATTTCATACTGGATAGTCGGTCCGGTGGAAACCAATGTTTTCCGGATCAAATTTATTTTTACCGGATTTGTTTGGGAATCACTGGGATACAGTTAGTCCTGAACAAATCTCTCGACCAATGAAAAAACGTGTATATTAAACAGTATATCGGAAAATTGTTATTCCAGGAAGCAAAAAAATATATATAAATAAAGCGCCGTAAAAATAGATTTATTATCGAAACACGACAACAATATTGACATGATTGAAATAAAATTTCAATTTTTTTTTCTTCAACAAAATAGCCGGCGGTCTTTCTCTAAATAAACGGCGAAAATCGCCGGCTACCGGCTTCTATTGAAAGCCCTGAGATTATGGTTGAACTGTGACTTGAATTCAAGATTTTTATACCATGTCGTAGAAGACCATGTAGAATATCGAGAGTATCACCCTCCCTCCTTTTTTTCGGTAAATCTGGTTACGAGCCTGATATCTAATGATCTTCAGATCTGGATTAATACACGATTCACGAGCGGTGGCTTACGGCCCATGACATGAGCTTAAATCCGCCATGGTTTATTGAAGTGCCTATGTCAAGCCAGGAAAGTGACCAGTCATGTATGTGTGTATTAGGGGTATAGATTTTTCTTCTGTTTCTATGATGTGTCTATTGGAGTTCAGAATCTGTGTCGACAGTGTGGTATTTTTACCCCATTTTATTACAGAATACATGTGATATTTTGTTACAGAATCAGTGATTGGGATTAAAAAAAAATTCAATGGGACTATGGCCCCCTTCCCTTCCTTGTCAATGGGACATTTTTGATATGAATGGGCCATAATGACAGAACTATGCACCAAAATCCAGTGTGGAAAATAATGTAGAATAAAAACATTTAACAAACTTTAATACATGGCAGTGTTTTCACTACAAATTTTGATAGGGGGAGATTTTAGAATTATAGACGGAGAGAAAATTCGGCAGAGAGTCAGAAGGCCCCCAGAACTAGTGGGTCCAGTGAAAAGCCCTGGTAAGGGTGCAGGTGGAAGCACCCCAGCCGATTTTTGATTTGGTGAATTTTGACTTGTTTTTTAGGGTGCTAACTTTAAAAAATCTTCTTGACCAATGAACATTTTTTCATTGAGAATGATTTCTCAAGATTAACAACCATCAGTCATTTTCCATTGTTATTTCTGAGAAAGATGTCACATGGTTCTGCAATTTTTCAGGTCAAAGATAAATGTACAAGTTTGGTAGGCAGTAGAAATAAACTTGAGCATTCAGAAAAGAAATATGGACTTCCCCTATGATTATGTACTATTGAAAATAAAGATTTGATAATATTGGTGTTTGCTTCATTTCCTTGACGTAGTATGAAGTTATATCAGCATTCAGATTCTTTGCATTTTGTGAATAATTAAAATAGCATCATTATGAATTTCTTATGTTAAAGCTTACATTATCATATTAAATGCACATTTAAAAGAATATACTTGTTAATTTTCTTGCCTTTTCTATATTCTTACTGTAATTTCTCTCTGAAGATTTTGAAATAAAGTATGCATTTAACTTTTTTTTTATTAACAGGAAAGAACTTTCAAAGTAAATAATATTCAACAAACCACAGTGCCTTGTCACTATCCACATATACAATGCATTGATAGTATATTTACGTGGATAGTGACAAGGCCCTGTGCACAAACCAGTATCAATACAAAATGAAGAATGAAAATTGTCAAAGACTCATACATTTCAATAAACTTTTATTCTGAAAATATACAATCACAAATGACCAAACCCCCATAGAATATTTTAAGGGAAAACTCAAGCATGTGCTTCAGAAGGGAATAGACAGTTCCTTATATTCATAGTCATAGACATCTATAGTCTATAGTTTGACAGACTAGATACTTTTTCATGTTAATGGATATACATGTATATCCCATGTTCTCAAACAGAAAATCAAAATAATGTCAGACAGGGGACTGTCACTCTTGAAAATGACTAGGGACATCAAATATTTGCAATCATTCGAGCTATTCGAGTCAAAACTTTAAAAGAAATGCGGCATCTTACTGGCCCAGTTCCCGAAATGAACATTTGAATTTACTGGTCCGAATCAAATTCCTGCAATTTATTTTATATACAAATGTAGTTCTAAATAAAAACTGAAAATATTTAGTGGTCTGAACAATTAAACTAAGTTTGACTGGTCTACTCTTGGGCTGGTGCTCATCGTATTCGGTAGTAACCCCCCCCCCTCTTTTTTTCCCATATCGGTACTTCGTTACAAGATCAGACCATGCATTACTTTAATAGAAAACATAAAAGTGGGTTATATTCCCTTCACTCTTTCAATTAATTAATTAAAATTAGTTTAATCATCTGTTTGCTTTTTTTGGACAAAAGTTCAATATTGATTTCTGCCGCTTAGTCGATGTTATCAATGTCATTCGGACCAAAGCTAAGTCGGCCTCCGTTGGAATGATTAAACTTTTATTTATTATTCCTACTGTGAATCGTAATGCTTTAACCTAAAGAAATAATTAATTCTTCCCTTCTTCAGCATTCGGTCATTGCATATTTAATCCTCAGAAGTAAACGACTTGTTTTCAATCCCCGAATTATATAATCACATTTTCACTCAGAGAGTACATACCGGCAAATGGCAAACTTACAGAATTAAAATATAAAAGACAATCGATTTATTTTTTAACATTAAACACATGCTTGAAAAATTCATAGCCGGGGATTTTACAGCAATAACCGGTGAAATGCGCCGGTTCCCGGCTTCAAATGAAAACACTGCATGGGTGGAGGAGATATATAAACTATCTGACAACTCACACCCTTCTGTTTGAATAAATATGATGAAGGACATACGAGCTTGAACTTAACACTTTTCTTGGCTTAAACCTTGATCTGGAAAAAAAAAATCCATCTGATATGCATGATAAACGCTGTGCAATGCATGAAAATTCCCATTTCACGTTTCCCGGGGAAAGTTAAAAAAAACCACGGGAAAGTGACATGCTGATCGGTATCCGATACTTCCCGCCGGGAAAGTGTTATAAGTCCGTTGTTGCTCGTTGTTGTACTTTGCGGTTATCAGATATATCAGTTTTTGAAACTGGTTTACAATTTATTTAAGCCTGAATTCTGTATGTAAAGGTATAAAATTGTATGTACACAGGGTACCAGATATTTATGTTGATTTGCAGTTGAACTTTCACAGATCATTTTGAAATAAAAACTAAATTATAAATTAGATACAGTGATTGGGATTTAAAAATTTTCAATGAGACTATGTCCGTGCAGTCTTGACAGAACGGTTCGGCTGTATGTAGAATATACGTCTGACTTCATCAGAAAACGAATGTGCGCGTATGACGCAGAGTTTTTATGCGGAAATGCACCATTTCGTCGGGTAATGCGACTATGGCACGGGGCGCGTGGTAATCCCAATCACTGCAGAATAGGAACATCGAAATACATACGATTTATTTAAGATAGATTGATTGATTGATTTGATTGATTTTTGGTGTTTAACGCCACTTTCAGCAATATTTCAGCTGCGAGTCGAGTGCACCCTTTGTTTGTAAATTACAAAGCTGGCGCGAACCCACGCCGTATTGGTGATAGGCTTATATTAGTTGTTAGGTAATCCAACTAACTAACTCATTGAGCCACCCGGGTCCTATTTAAAATAGAAGTGTGGATCTATCGAAACCATTACTAGGGAGTGTTATGAAAACCTAACTAACTATGTACTATTGTGTATTTTACAGGCAGAATTCAATAGAGTACCTTACACCACAAAGACAGAAAATGGAACAGAACTTCTACAAGGCGTATGTATAGTACATGTATAAAAACCTTGTATACTAGGGGTTAGGATTAGGGTATGGTATTTGTATGTATAGTACATGTATAAAAACCTTGTATACTGGGGGTTAGGGTTAGGGTATGGTATTTGTATGTATAGTACATGTATAAAAACCTTGTATACTGGGGGTTACGGTTAGGGTATGGTATTTGTATGTATAGTACATGTATAAAAACCTTGTATACTGGGGGTTAGGATTAGGGTATGGTATTTAATGCCACTTTCAACAATATTTCAGTTATATCGTGGCGGTAAGTTTTATTGGGGGAGGAAACCGGAGTACCCACAGAAAACCAACGACCTGATGTAAGTCACTGACAAACTTTATCACATAATGTTGTGTCTAGTACACCTCGCATGAGCGGGACTCGAACTCACAACGTTAGCGGTGTTAGGCACTGATTGCATTGGTAGTTACAAATCAGACTACAATGCATTCACGACAAGGACAGCCCCGAATAGACATTAGGGAAAACAGAAGGGACAGTAAAGAAAGGACAAGACACTGGCAACATAGGACACATAATACACAGAACAAAGACAAACAAATCACAAAAACACAACACAACACAGAAAACTAAAAAGATGAGCAACCTGGACCTCATCAAAAACCAGGGTGAACCCAGGGGCTCGCGAAGGTAAGCATGTTTACCTCTTATAAGACACCCGTCATGTTACTCATATTTAAACTATTATCTGACATTTGATTTTACCCTAAATCTATATTATGAAAAGAAATTTTAAACATTGATGGTCAATAATTACACCAATGTCAACAAAACGAACAGTCACCTCTCACTGAACATAAAAAAGGGGGGATAAATGACATATGACATTGGACATCCAGGTTAATTTATGGCATTTGCTAATGTTCTTTCTAAGTCATCGTTTATATATTACTACACGAAAAGTTTGATGATGCGATAGAGGTAATTGGATGTCTTAAATCGAAGGACGGACAATGCAGTGGTGGTCAAAAGAAAAAGGACGAGTCTTAAATCGAATAACGGACAATGCAGTGGTGGCCGAAAGAAAAAGGACGAGTCTTAAATCGAATGACGGACAATGCAGTAGTGGTCAAAAGAAAAAGGACGAGTCTTAAATTGAAGGATGGACAATGCAGTGGTGGTCAAAATAAAAAGGACGAGTCTTAAATCGAAGGACGGACAATGCAGTGGTGGTCAAAAGAAAAAGGACGAGTCTTAAATCGAAGGACGGACAATGCAGTGGTGGCCGAAGGTAAAGGACGAGTCTTAAATCGAAGGACGGAGAATGCAGTGGTGGTCAAAAGAAAAAGGACGAGTCTTTAATCGAAGGACGGACAATGCAGTGGTGGTCAACAGAAAAAGGACGAGTCTTCAATCGAAGGACGGACAATGCAGTGGTGGTCAAAAGAAATAGGACGAGTCTTAAATCGAAGGACGGACAATGCAGTGGTGGCCGAAGGATAAAGGACGAGTCTTAAATCGAAGGACGGACAATGCAGTGGTGGCTGAAGGATAAAGGACGAGTCTTAAATCGAAGGACGGACAATGTAGTGGGGGCCGACAGAAAAAGGACGAGAAGACAAACAGTATAGTCGACAAAACACTTCACAGAATTCAAACTGCTTTGACTTAGTCATTGTTAATTACTACATGAAAGTTTGATGCCACCAGAGAGGCAATGACAAGCCGTAATTTAAAGAAGGACATGTAGGACATGTACTGTTTACAATTCTTGAATACACGAGTTCACCCTCGATTTTTAATTGGGTCCGTATTTCTCCATTATTTTCGTCTGTGTAGTGTTTTGTAGATCATTGTTTGTCTATTTGTGCTATTCATTTTGGCCATTATATTGTCTGTTCTTCTTCTAGTTACGACTTTTGATTATCCCTTTGAAATCTTAATTTTTTGGGCCTGCGAGGCCCAATAAGTTAAGTAGTTGGATTACCTAACTACTCGTAGATGCCTATCACCACTACAGCATTGGTTCGCGCCCGGCTTTGTAAATTATAAAAAGGGTGCATTCGATTCACAGCCGCAAGTGATACAGTTTACCAGTTGCTTGTCCATGGTCAGTGGTTATCTCCGGGTATTCCGACTTCTTCCACCACTATTACAACTGGTCGTCATGATATAGCTGAAATATTGCTGAAAGTGGCGTTAAAACACCAGAAATCAAATCAATAAAAAAAATCTAATTTTTTTCTTTCTCTCTACTAATTAGCCTTTTAAATGATTACAGATACAAACAAATCTAGAAACATCATTAACAGCATTAAATGAAGTCCTGAAAGTAGTAAAAAATGCAGTTGTGGACAATGCAAATGCATTTTCTACTGATCGAACATCGCTCCCGTTGTGTTGTGATAATACCGGAAATTACAAGTACGATCCAAAATTTAGAAAAGAGGTAAGTTTTCTTTTTCATATTGCATCAATGTAATTATAACGTGGTACTGTTGTTTGCCAAAAAGTCAATAAACGAAGGGTCAACCAAGAATGGACAATCCAGACGACCAGAGATACTGACAATATTTAGCAGGCAAGACAAGTTACGAAGAGAAACAAAATACAACACCACACAGAAAACTAAAACGATGATCAAACACGGGACTCCATCAATATCACCATAATGAATATTTATCATATGAGACGAAGTCCCAACTATGGTAGAAATAGCATTTTTTTTCTATATACCAATGACTAAATTTTCATGCACCGGAAATGACATACCGGAAGTCAATACATGGTTAAATTTGTGCAGAAAATCGGATGCGGACGTTTCGTAACCTGGTCGTTTCGTACCTAGATCGGGACTTAAAAAACGACTGAAGATTTGGGTCTGGGTCCCCCTATTTTCCCCCTCTTTTAAGAAAATCTGGATCCACCCTCGGTCTACTTTGAAATAATATTATAGGTCCATATATCCGAGTTAATATTGTTTAAAAAAAAATATTGGACTTCGTCCCAAGTTAGGTAACACCTATTATCATATTATTTTTGTCTTATGACAATAATAAGTCTGATTTATGGTGTTTAACGCCACTTTCAACAATATTTCAGTTATATCATGGCGATACGATAGCAATAAGAATTATATTGTAGTGTATGTGCATCAGTTATAATTGAATTACACATGAACATGATTTTTTTTTTTATTTCAAGGTAAATTTTTCTACAGCATGTGTTACGAAATCACCCGTTGCTGCAACCGACGCTAAATATCCAAATGATGCCGTAAGTGACGTCATGAAGAACAATTACAACAAAAATAAGAATGTTTTATGGCAGCACTACGGTACAACAGATGGCGTTTCTATCATGTATCCTTCCGCATATTGGACAGATTGTGTTAACTACGATCCTCGATTCAGGTAACGTTTTAGCTAGAATGGTTCACTTTATGGATATAATGATCAGGTTGAAAAATAGTTGACCATCTTTTTGAATCTGACATCGGTCACAAACATTATACAGATCACGCTCAGCTTACTTCAGTAGTGAGTTTGAACCCAGTTTACGGCGAGGTGTACTCGATAAAACATTATGTGATAGTTTGTTAGTGACTCCTGACAGGTTGATGGTTATCTCCGGGTACTCCAGTTTCCTCCACCAATAAAACTGACAGCTATAATATAATATTGATTGTCTAGATAATGGAAGAGGGGATTATTGTTGTCATATGTAGTGTTTATATGTATAGTGTAAATCATTACTTTATCTCTGATTCTGTCCGGCATAAAATGTTG
>MJUT01054920.1:14626-83841 GCA_002080005.1 Gigantidas platifrons
GAGATGCTTGAAATCTGCATACAAACATCATATGATCAAAACGTTCAACTGATTTTAAAGAGTTATCTCCCTGTAATGTATGGTACCCTCTTAATTGCACAATTTTCTCTTGACAAATATATATGCTTTGCAGATAAATGTAATCAATGGTACAATGTATTAGAAAGATATATTTTTAATGCGAGGCTATTTGATATTGAATTAAAGAAAAATTGGAATTTCAGAGATGGGAAGACATTAAAAGAATCACAACTTCCTCCTGAGTTAATAGGAACTGTCAATGAATTCCAGTGAGTATTAAATATAATAGAGGAGTAATTTACTATTCTAATGCAATTGGTTATGTAACAAGCAATTTCATTGGTCAATTGCATTTACAGGTCAGAGGACATTTTACGTTTTATCATGTTGGAAACTGTGTCAGAATATTGATTTGAAGTGACACACATTATATTTGTTATTTAGGCTAAATAAAATTTTCGAGTTGATATTTTCAGTTATGATTACATAATAAAGCGTTTGATTTCTAATCGAAAAGGTTTGTAAATACGGAACTATTTAGCGGATATGCTATGTGAAAAGGTGCAATGAAATTGATTGATAACAGCTGGTAATTGTAAACAAATGTTATTGTTGGGAGAATTTCATTAGAATGGGAATAACCATATTGTATTTGAAGTGTTGCCAGTGTAAATTATCGGTTTTACTATCGCAAATATCTGTTTACCTGGTTCCGCTACGCACCGCCAGTTAAACTCAATTTGTGACAATAAAACTGACAATTTACGGCGGCAACACTTCAAATACAATACAATTATTCCCTAACTAACAACTTTTGTATGTCATGTGTAATATAATTTTAATCACACATCACATGTCAACCATAACATTCATCCTTGAGTGCATAACTCTATAATTACACATCACAACTTGTGACAAGTCAAGTATAACATTCATCCAAGCAACTCTGTAATTAAACATCAATGATAACTAGTTAGGTACTTTCATCTTTGGAGTGGGGTTAGGGGTTATGGTAATTAACGCCACTTTTAACAATGTTTCAGTTATATCGTGGTGGTATCGAGTACACCTTGCCTGAGCGGGATTAAGCTAGGTAATTATCTTATCTCTGTCACCTTTTTACATCTGATTTCCAATTTTTTCTTTGTATTTTTTGTTTTCTTGACTACCATGTATAAATATGATCCAATATATATATATACATATAAATTTTCTATTTATTAACACAAATTCTCTCTTAATTTTCACTTGTCCGAATCCAGTTTTACTTGTCCTGGGCTTCGGGTAAGTGGGTTAGTGCGAAGACTCAGGGATCACGCTGGGCTTCGCCAATGTCACATTTGGCGATTTTTTTTGTCCCTGGCTCTAAAAAACGGCTCCTAGTGATATTTTTGGTGACAACATTTTCATTATCAAAAATTATCTAATTTCAATTAAAGGTAATTAAGTGGTCGTTTGCAGGCACAGGTAAGCTACTGTTACATGATTGATACTTGAACACCTTGTATAAACATCCTGAGTGACACTTATAATTGTTTATTGTAAATAGCCGGAGGTATGTGACCTTTCACATCTGTCACAGGTAGGTGTAATTAAAGAAAATTTAAACCACAGGTAATTGGATCAGTGCTAACTTGCCTGATTGTTTTATGAATGTAAATAAAATCAATAATGCTTATCATTTGGAGGTAAAGATCTTTAATCATCATGACCATGTTCATGAATGTTTACAAATTCACACACATGGCTCAAGGATCAATTTACACATGTGTGAATAATAAATGTTTACTTTCAGACTGACATGTCTTTTTATAAATAAATTAAGTCTTCATATCGATAACATGCACTTAATAAGCCATGAAATAGTAGATATCATCTGGAATCAAAATATTTTCGTGTCAATCATGGTAAGTCATAATCCATAACAGATGTCCGGAATCATTCTTTGTTTACACGCTGTAGGTAAACTTCTGGTTGTTGTTCTCGGACGAAGTTTGTTTCATTTTCAGCATGAAAATGGCCCAAAGTAAGCAAAACGTCGCAGTATAACAGAAAAGATCATAATAAACATAACAATTTACCCTTTTGACATGTAACCAGTAATAGAACAACAGTATCATGACTTCAAAGCTGGCGTCATGAGTGATAAAATTTGCATTTGACGAAGAACGATTTTGTACGAACAAGTTATGGCATCTAAATTTTCTGGCCCCAACTTTTTGGAACTGGCGACAGAATTTGATACCTGGCGATTTTTTTGGAGCCAGAGCAGCCCCTGAGACTGTATATATATATGTAATTATATTTTGAATTACAATCAAATTGCATTTACTTTCAGAAAATATGTGAAGTCAGAGAAAGCAGTACAAGATGACCTCTCTAGATCCTCATCTAAGCCTTTATATAAAGTACAAGAAGATGTTGCTGCCCTACGTCAGCTTTTATCTGTAGTATCTAATGGTTTACAGAGGAATGCAGTCGTTGTTGACAAATTAAAACATGAAATGACACAGGTCAGTCGTACGTACTTAGTAACATAGTCTAAGGTTGGTTTAGTTTATGGTGATTAACGATACTTTCAACAATATTTCAGTTATATCATTGCGGTCAGATTGATTGTTAGAGGAAACTGGAGAAAACCTTCGACCTGTCGCAAGTCACTGGCACACTTTATCACATAATGTTGTATCGAGTACACTTCGCCATGAACCATGTTCGAACTCACAACTGTAAATCCAACTACTATCCCCCCCCCCATTAGTCTAAGGTGATTGAATCCACTCCACTAACATATTATTTGAAGTAACATATTCTCTATATGAGATTATTTTCTTTGGGGTAAATTTGGAAACTTATGTCATACAATCCATTCAAGTGGGGGTTAATTTTGAAAAAACTACTTATCACTTCTAGATGACCACAATGACTGAATAAATGGCAACTTTAACTGAAATGCTAACTAAGCAAAAACTTTACCCAACTGAACAATTCCTCTTATACAGCATACATTTCATAGACAATGACACATTACCATAGATACCAACCACCCAGATTTCTGGAGTTTCTCAGAATTTTTGGGTCTTAATCCGACCTTCGATTTAATTTAAGTGTACTCCCGACTTTTTCAAAATGCAGAATTTATTAAATCGATCCAATCATTATTTATTGAATGAAAACCTGTGATTATTTCCTATTAATATAAAATAAATATCATGGCAGATAACTTTTCACTGCCGTAAAAAGGAATGTTATCCATTCTGAAATGTTCTTGAAAAAACAAAACATTATCTCTGTCATTCATCAAGTTTGGTATCAAGGAAAAGCGAAAGCAATGTGCATTTTATTAACATGGACATCATTGTGTCAGACATTGGCAAAATAGATCTTGCTAAACATGTAAAGACCATGAAGAAATAAAGCTACTTTCAAACTGAAATATAGCAAATACTTTTTTTCAATGAATACTGTGAATTATTTGATCACTATAAAAACAGAGGTATTTTGGAAACTGATACAAAAATTGAAAGCAGCTTTTTCACTCAGATCATGATATAAAATATGCCTTGACATGATATTATGTGTAACAAACAAATGCAGTATAGCTGAAAGGTGGCTGAAGGTGGTGATAAACACCAATTACACTAACCTGAAATGGTATATGTTTGTAGACTGATATTACTTTAACAGTCCTCGAGATGAAAAATTTTAATTTACTGGTCCGAATCAAAATCTTGAATTTATTTTTATATAGTTCTAAATACAAACAAAGATTTACTGGTCTTGGTCGGTCCGGAGGACCGGTGCTCATTGTGAAGACTGCTTTAAGGGAAAGTGTAGTAGATAATTTTTAGAAATATTAATCAAATGTATTAATTCCTCTTTCTGCATTTTCTTTATAATATAGGAATTAAAAAATGCTGAGATGGCAATGAGGACCAAAGACATTGCACCAGGATTACAGTATGAAAACACAGCACCTACAGAGTAAGGGATAGAAAATCTTTTATACATTTTTTCCAAACATCTGTCATTTTATTTTAAGCCAACATCTTATATGGTTGCCATGGTGCAAGATACAGGGGTTAGGGGTTATGGTGTTTAACACCACTTAATGCCACTTTCAACAATATTTCAGTTATATCATGGTGGTCAAACTCTATTACATTATGTTGTATCGAGCACACCTTCCTGTGAGCATGATTCGAACTGCAAAATACATGTAATTTCTGATTGATACATACAGAGTAAGGATAGAAAATCTTTTCTTTTTAATTTCCAAGCATCTGTCATTTTATTTTAAACCAACATCTTATATGGTTGCCATGGTGCAAAATACATGCCGTTTTTTGATTGATACATACAGAGTAAGGATAGAAAATCTGTTCTAATTTTTTCCCCCCAAACATCTGTCATTTTATTTTAAGCAAGCATCTTATATGGTTGTCATGGTGCAAAATACATGTAATTTCTGGTTGATATACATGTACAAACAATCTGAAGCCACTGCTTGCCCATTCGAACCAAAACTGACATGAATGTAGTAGTGAAAATTTAGTTAGAAAAAAAAACTTAGTACAGGAATAGCCAACAATTTAACCAACCATAGCAACACACACACTACTCCTGGTAATGGTCAAACTCTCAAACATGTGAATTTTGTAAAATGACATCTGTTAAATAAGAAAGCCATAAGATTCTTTCATTCTCATATTTATATTAAAAAAAAAAGAATCTGAAGAGAAAAAAAATATAGAACAGATAATGATATTGTAAGGATATTTTTTTATAGTTAAACCTGTATATAAAGGACACTCAAGGGAACCTGAAAATATGACCTTTATATACAGGTTAAAATTATATGCACTATTTAATTATTGGAATAATGATTCTGCCCTTTATAGACAGTGATTTGTTATATAGACGTGCCAATTAAGGAAGATTTGACTGTATTTAACTTTTATGGTAATTTGAACACACTTCTACAAAAGAACCAAAATTTTCACCTACAGTAGCTGCTAGAAAAGGACCAATTTTTCACCTTGAGTTCTCCAAGGATATGTTTTCTCCCAAGTTTCAGATAACAAGGTTTGACAGCATTATAATACCAATGTTTGTCACAAAGTTTGACTACATTATAATACCAATGTTTGTCACAAAGTTTGACTACATTATAATAGCTATGTCTTCACATGTTTCAGATATTATCATCGGCTGGTGGAAGATTTTGAGAACCAGATGTTATCCTACAGACAACAAATAGAGACATTAGAGGAACATTTAGCATCTACACATCAACCCAACAAACTTACTCCTGATGGTATTTTCAATTTTTTTTTTAATTTATGCTGTATAAGCAAATTAGGCCCATTTAAAATGATTTGAAGTTAGAAGATCTTATCCTCTGAAAACACTTCTTCACAAGTCTTCATAAGGGTATGTATCTGATGATCTCACAAATCAACCAACATGACTGCTTTTATAGTGAATAGAACATTTGGTGTAAAACACCCTGATGTCAGTAGTTTCAGATTTTTTGTTCATTGCCTATACCTATATAAATACAGTGAGTGATACAGGCTCATGAGAGCCTCTGCTTTTATCAATGTATCATCATATAAGGTAAAAATTGCAGTTCCATGACCTGACTTTAGAAGTTATGCTTATTAATGCATCAGTAATCACAACAAATGATAAAAGATCAATTCATTTGCTTAGACTTTTGATTGATTGAGTGTTGTTCAGGAAAATTCAGTAATTTTGATTGTTTAGGTTAATTCAGTAATTTAGATTGTTTAGGTTAATTCAGTAATTTAAATTGTTTAGGTTAATTCAGTAATTTAAATTGTTTAGGTTAAAATTCAGTAATTTAAATTGTTTAGGTTAATTCGGTAATTTAAATTGTTTAGGTTAAATCGGTAATTTAAATTGTTTAGGTTAATTCAGTAATTTAAATTGTACAGGTAAATTCAGTAATTTAAATTGTTTAGGTTAATTCAGTAATTTAAATTGTTTAGGTCAATTCAGTAATTTAAATTGTTTAGGTTAATTCAGTATAAATTTAGATTTTGAAATTTAAAACCATTTGTCTTTTCAGATTTAATATTGTTATTGAGGAAGTTACATGAAACATTTATAGCTTTAGCAGCACAACTACATCAAGTACATGAAGCTGTTAAGGTATTCAATCTTTTTTTGTTTTATTCTTAGATTATTTGCTTCAGATGGGCCATATACAGTTAAATCTGTGCAAACCTGAAAAATTTTGTGCTTGTATTAAAATGGTTTAATTTGAAATGATTTCAGATGTTTGTACTTAACCCTTATTATACTATTCACATACCATAATGCGTGAACAGCGTAAATGGCCATGGCATATGTCGATTTCTTTCATGTAATAGAACAATCTTATTAAAATCAGATCTCTCACTTTCACCCATTTTCTGATATGTCAAGATATGGGAGATCTGAGGAAATCTCGTTATGAATCATGTACCTGGAGATTTTTATTACCTACTAACAAAATAAACAAAACATTATTGTATAACAACTTTAAATAATGCAGTATAATATAAATTATCAGTTCATTTAATAATTGAGTTGTTTCTCTGACAAGAGTTCTGTTATGAACATTTATTGTATTAGGATTTTAATTTGTGGATTAACATATATTGAAAAAAGTTTATTACGAAAAGACTTTGATTTCATAGTCCTTTGAACTAATAATACAAAACTTTAAACCTGATACAATGTCGTTTCTGAAAAAATTATTTTTGGGCATTTTCACGATATTGAAGTATTTGGGGTTTTTTTAAGCATATTTTAAAATTGTTTAAATTGTAGACACAGAAAGAACATTATCTGAACTATAGAAAGATTTTCTTACACGATACCAAGAATATATTTGAAACAGAAAAGAAGCCCATTCCAGTTAGACATGATACAGCAACACATGTTGGTCCAACAGCGTTTGGTGGTCTGTCTAACGCTGCAGCGGTTGCCATGGCGTCAGCATTGACAAGATCACAACAACCTGCTGGTAAGTAACAGATTTTCATCCCTTCCCTATTAAATAATGTTTTATATTGATTTTGTTGGTTTTTTGCAGGCCCCACTGAACCATGAAATTCAATTTATCATACCTTCTGGTTCAAATTTTCTTTCATCAGAAATTCTGCAAGCCTCGTTTCTGACTTGGGAATATGAACCCGTGGGTGGAATTGTGCCATCTCACATTCAAACCTTGACTGATTATTATAAGCTGAAAACTTATACCTTGCATTACCAAGGAAACAACTTATCTGGGTTCAAGAGGTTCAAAATGGGAGGGGGGATTGGGTATTCAAATCCTGCTGAGTACAGGTGTGGTAATTAATAATAAAGAAATATTATTGCTGTCTTGATATAGCCGATATTCCACCAATAAAACTGACCACCACGATGTAGCTGAAATATTGTTGAAAGTGGCATTAAACACCATAAAACCAAACCAAGCAAAACTAATATAGCTTAAAAATTACAGAAAGTGATAATAAACATCATAATTCACTGACCACATCATTGATTTATAAACTAAATAGAGAGAACTTGATTTACTACATTGTGACATATGTCATGGACTTCTCACGTTAGATCCATTAAGTCACAAACTGCTACTTATTTTAGTACAAGTACATGTGTATAATGTTTTCTCATAAAAAAACAACATACAGGGGCCGTCATGATCATATGGTTTGACAACTACCTGTGCAATCAGTGCTATCACCACTAAAGTTTTTGGTTCGAACCCCGTTCATGGCTAGGTGTACTTGATACAACATTATGGGATTCAATTTATCAGTGACTTGTGACAGGTCAGTGGTTTTCTCCGGGTACTCCAGTTTCCTCCATCAATAAAACTGACCGCCACGATATAACTGAAATATTATGATAGTCACGTTTAATACCATAAATTAAACCAAACCAAACCTAGAAAAAACATACTAATGGTTTGGATATCTTTGACAGGTCCACCAGTAGCAGGATTAACAGGAAATCTTGGGCAGACGACAGGATTTGGTTCTACAGGATTGTTTGGTGCTTCAACACAACCAGGTATTTTATATGGAACAACATTTTGATACATTTCTTGTGGTAAAGTATGATAAAACATGGACATCCATTAGTGTTTTTTTTTATATTTTCATATGTTAATCTAGACATATCAAATTGTGAGGATTACAATGTGACATCTATTTGTTTGTTAGGGTTATTCTTTTAATGTTCGCGCCCGGCTTTGTAAATTACAAAAAAGGGTGCACTCGACTCGCAGCCGCATGTTATAAAGTTTACCAGTTGCTTGCCCATGGTCGATGGTTTTCTCAGGGTACTCCTGCTTCCTCCACCACTAAAACTGGTTGCCATGATATAGCTGAAATATTGTTGAAAGTGGCATTAAAACACCAAAAATTCAACAACAAAAAATCAAATCTTTTAATGACAATGAAATTTGTATTTGTTGCTTCTCCATTGGAATCAGGATAATGTGTCTAAGTGGGGCGACATGTCTATCCGTGGAGTGTTGTTTCAACAATAATCACTTACTCACTGAATGTTTTTCTATTAAAGAAAATTTTCCCCTTCAGAGTTTTAAAATGCTGAGATATTGCTTAATTATTGTTGATTCACATGATTACAGTATAGCGCCCTCTATTTAAAGGGGCTGTAGTGGTCATTATTGTATGGTAGTTGGATTTACAACGACCTATGCAATCAGTGCCCATCACCACTAACATTGTGAGTTTGAATCCCGTTCATGGCAAGGTGTATTCGATACATCATTATGTGATCAAGTTTGTCAGTGACTTGCGACAGGTCGGTGGTTTTCTCCGGGTTCTCTGGTTACCTCCACCAATAAAGCTGACAGCCAGGATATAAATGAAATATTGTTGAAAGTGACGTTAAACATCATAAACCAAACCAAACCTCAATTTTAATAATTTCGTTTTATGATCATTGTGTCCTGTTCAATGACTTCTGTCAATATATATATAGTGAAGATTTAATGAAAGATTGAAAATTATATGGGGGTTTTTTTTCAAAAAGAAAGAAAACATAAATAGTATTATAAATTAGAATACATTCAACATGTGGCCATGATCGTATGGTAGTTGGGTTAATTTGAAGATTACGATAACTGACGATGTTTATTTTATTTTCAGCTTTTGGTGCTACAACAAGTACACAGCCAGGGATTGGAGGTAAACAAATGTGTATTAAAGAAGGATGACAAGAGAATCATATCATGACAAGACCATTTTTTTATGTACCATCAGAATTGAAAGTCCTTCTTTGAAATGTGAAAAAGGGTGAAAACAGGACTTACTGTCATAAAGCATTTGATAACGATTTTTGTATATGTATTTGTTCACCAATCAGAACATAGTATTTATTTGATAAAATTTTCTTATCGACTACTTATTTGTGTGGGTTTTTTTTTTAGTATAATCTTGTGCTAAAAAAAAAAATTTGTGACCATAAGTCCTGGCCATCCTAAATCGTGGATTGTAACTTGTAATAGAATTAAGCAAGAGTCATGCAATAATCGCACAAACTTGTCTAGTTGGACAGTTATACAGTTTGACAGTTAGTTGTCTAGTGACTGTCACAGTGAAAATGTTTTATTATTTGTTTTTGATTGTTTATCAATACAGTGAAACCTGTCTAATCTGAACCTCCTTGTGACCTACTTTTGCATTAGGAATAGACAGGTGTTCAGTTTATAAAGATTAAATTAACAAAGATATCCTACATTGGGACTTTATATAATGTTCGGTTTATACAGTATTCTTGTTTATTCAGGGCTCGGTTTAGACAATTTTCACTGTATATGAAAAATGATTTTAAAAACACTGATTTACATGTAGGACAGGACATTATTGTTGCATCAAAGACGTGCAATTTATGTGTATTGATATCGTGACTGTGACTTTATGTGAGATTTGTTGTAGTCTGATCAAAATCAGTAGCTTTTTTCCACCATGATTGTGACTGGTAACCAAGACTGGTACCACAAATAATACATTTCACTTTCAGAATCTGAATACGACTATGTTACCATTAATGGTAGAACTATTCGAGTACAAGGCAAGGTTTCTCAAGGTATGTTATGTTAAAAAAAAGTTTTTTTTACTAAATGAATTAATTGTGCTAATCATAAAGGTGTTTTTATACTGTCAAATCTTTCCTTCAAATTCTCTTCAAACTTTAGCTGTGCCCATATTTAAAAAAAAAAATGAAGACGGTACCATACACTTCAGGTAAAATTTGATCTGCTCGTTTAATTTTCTATTTTTTTGGCAGTGTGTTTGAATATATCCACTGTAATAAATATCAAAATTTTAACAAATTCCAACCAACAGACTCAGAGCTATAAATTCACTAGCCACATAGCAGCTTTCCTCTCTGTGGTTTTGATCACCGAGATGCTTGAAATTTGCATACAAACATCATGTGATCAAAACGTTCAACTGATTTTAAAGAGTTATCTCCCTGTAGTGTTAGGTACCACCTTTGATGGGTCTGTCAAATATTAGTAGGGAGTTGGATAGGTGATTAGACTGTCAAGTTTGTATTTGAAAAAAGGTATATATGTACGTAGAGTTTGAAGTCGTTTTAAGGAAAAATTTGATCATGTAAATTTAATTGATGTGAAACTGTCATTGAAGTGCAAATTTGAAGTCTACCTATAATTATAAAGGGAAACAAATTAGATAAATATAATGTATGTAATACCGTATAAATCATGAATTTGAAATGACAAAAATAGATTTTAACATTTTTAAGCATATTAGAAATCAATTAATGCATAAGAATTTTATTTTCAAGTAAATATGAAATTGTTTAGAATGTAAATGAGAAACCCAGATGTGATATGTATTGTAAATTTTAGATTTCTTTGTATACATGATACATGTATATGTTTTCTGTTATTTTAGGACTTAAAGATTTTTTGGCAATGATGTGAATCCCCTTCATCTTGGATGACATGATGTTGATGTAAATGATCTTCAACTTGGATTACGTGATATTAATCCACCTTCACCTTAGATTAAATGACAATGATGTAAATGACCTTCAACTTGGATTACATGATATTAATCCACCTTCACCTTAGATTAAATGACAATGATGTAAATGCTCACACTTTTGGTTACTTGCCAAAGGTTTGAAACCCATTTATCTTGGATTACGTGCCAATGATGAATATGTCCTTCACCTTGGATTGCATGACATCAATGTAAACAACCTTCACATTGGATAACATGTCAATGATGTAAATGACCTTCACATTGGATTACATGACATCAATATAAACATCCTTCACATTGAATTACATGTCAATGATGTAAATGACCTTCACATTGGATAACATGTCAATGATGTAAATGACCTTCACCTTGGATTACATGACATCAATATAAACATCTTTCACATTCGATTACATGACAATGCTGTGAATGACCTTCACACTGGGTAACATGTCAATGATGTAAATTACCTTCACCTTGGATTACATGACATCAATACAAACATCCTTCACATTGGATTATATGTCAATGATGTAAATGACCTTCACATTGGATAACATGTCAATGATGTAAATTACCTTCACCTTGGATTACATGACATCAATATAAACATCCTTCACATTGGATTACATTCATCTTGATTCATATCGTCACAACTGAAAATATCATTGAGCATCCAACAACAACAACAATATCAAGAGTGTAAAATCTATGTAATAAACAGTAATAATACACTACTTGTATTTTGAATATCAAAATAAATCACTCATAACCTAACAACAATGATGATTCACTCGTGGACTTATGCAAATTCATTCTTATGCTAAGAATGTGTATGATGTGTGTACAATATTTTTAAAAGAGATAAAATTGTATGATGTGTGAGTAATATTTTAAATGAGGTATAAACTTCTGTTTTTGAAAGGAAAGACAGTGAAATGTAGTTGTTAATTAGCTACTTTAAGAGATAGAATCTGTATACCATTATTGCAAGGTTAAAAAATGTTAACATGTGAGTGCATATTTTGCATTGTGGTTTGTTTGTGTTTACAAAATTTGTAATTTTATTTACTACTAATCACATATAAGGGCTGTCGTGATCGTATGGTAGTTGGATAAACAACTACCTTTGCAATCAGTGCCTATCACCACTAAAGTTGTGAGTTCGAACCTCGTTCATGGTGAGGTGTACTCGATACAACATTTTCTGATAATGTTTGTCAGTGACTTCGACAGGTTGGGTGGCTCAATGAGTTAGGTCGTTGGATCTAACAACTCATACAAGCCTATCACCAATACGGTATGGGGCGTGCCCAGCTTTATAAATTACAAAAAAGGGTGCACTCGACTTGCAGTCGCAAGTGATAAAGTTTACCAGTTGCTTGCCCTTGGTCGGTGGTTCTCTCCGGGTACTCCGGCTTCCTCCACCACTAAAAACTGGTCGCCATGATATAGCTGAAATATTGGTGAAAGTGGCGTTAAACACCAAAATTCAAAATTCGACAGGTTGGTGGTTTTCTCCTGTACTCTGGTTTCCTCCACCAATAAAACTCACTGTCTCGATATAACTTAAATATTGTTGAAAGTGGCGTCAAACACTATAAACCTATTAACTGTTAATTTATTATTTGTTACATAGAAATTTGAAATTTATTTTAGTTAATATCGTACTAATTTTTATTCTTTCAAATGCATATATCTTATTAAAAAAAACTAATTAAAAAAAAGTTCTATGGAATTCCTGATGAAAAAAATTTGTGGGTTACACAAAACCAAAATAAATTGAAAGCTTGTGATTCATAGCAGACGATGCATGAAAGTATGTAGATGTATATATTTTATTACACTTACACTAAGATATTTATAGATATAATGAAATCTGGTTGTGTAGAATACAAAGGTAATGATTTTTTCTTATGAAATAGCCAAATATTTGTGTATTCCCAGTTTGTAGCTAAAATCTAAGGAAGATGGACCAAATTTTTGCTTTATCCACAGAAATGAATAGTTTGAGCTCAAGATAACGAGATTTTTAAGTATATTTTTGGTACTGTGCAGTCATATATTTGTTATCAATATTTTTTAGATTTTTGTTAATTTTGTACATCTATTACAAATTATTTAATATTAAATAAAATAAAAATTATTCATCAATTCTATGCCTTTATTAGTACATTTTGTTTTGTATATCCACTTGTAAATAGTCATTTCAGTCCAACATAGAACATACGTCTAGACATATCAATGTCTTCTGACTATTGAGATCTAATTATGAAAAGGGGGGGATCCCATTAACCGATTTCACCCTGCCACAGTACTGTGTCTGTCCTAAGCCAGGATATGGATTTCCACCATAATATGGAGTGGTTTGTGTGTGTGTGGTTTTTCTCATTTTCATTTGTTCTTTGTCTACCATAATGTAATTTTAACTTTCTCTCATGGTACCTTATCCCATATCAGATTTGTTTCAATATTTAGTTGTAGATGGCTACAGACCCTGGATCGTTTAACTTAACAGATATTTCGTATCGTTTGTGTTTTTCGTTCGTTTCGTTTGCGTGTATCGTCCGTTCGTTTGCGTTTCGTGCATGTAATTTATTCTTTCGTTTCGTGTATCGTTCGCCAGTTTAATTAGACTAATACACGAAACGAAATACGAACGAACGATACACGATACACGAAACGAACCCACGCTACGATTTCCAGTTTAAAATAATTACTACGATGTCAATCTTACTATTATTAAAAAAAATTTTAATTAAAGTGTAAGCAAAAGTTTACATATACAAACATGTATTTCCTTTATTTACATGTACCAGTAATTTTGTACAATAAGGGGAAAACATATTTAATAAATGCATTTTTTCTATACTTTACTCTAGGACAAATAAACAAGAAATCATCTACATGTATGTAAACAAATGCCTCTGACTGTTTTATCTGGGAAATACATGCACTGCAGGTGTGAAATGTCAACTCTTACATTGTAATTTCATTCTAATTAACAATTATATGACCTTTTGAAGCCACACACCTCTCGGACAGCTTAACCGAGAAAATAACTGATACACCTATGTCTGGTTGGAATTGTCAATTCAGAATCCAAATAATTATAAATATTAATTCTGTATAATTATATAATTAAATAAATATACATTTTGTTTAATTATATAAATAGAAAGTCATATTTGGAAGTCAAATATATGAGATTTAAAATTTAATCATAAATATAATTATTAAACACATTGGTAATATAAACTATTTAATATAAATTATATTATCATATTACTTTACCGACTAATTTATCATTTATATAATGTATAAATAACTTGCTTATAAAATATAAGATTACAGAAGTTAATCACATCAATTTGCACAAAAGTCATTCAAATAATAACACGATACTATTCGTGTATCGTGCGTTGGTTTCGTGTATCGTGTGTTCGCTTCGTGTATCGTGTGTTCGTTTCGTGTATCGTGCGTTTGTTTCGTGTATCGTGCGTTCATTTCGTATATCGTGCGTTTTTCGTGTCGTTCATGTGAAGCGTTCGTTCGTTTTCCGTTCGTTTCGTTTGTGTTTCGTGCATAGTGTAAACTTATACGATCCAGGGTCTGTACCTGCTTTGAGCTATTGTTGAGTGTTTTAAGTATAAAATATTATCTATGCATGAGTTTCATAGTTTTCAATTTGAAAATTTAGTACCTTTGTACACTGAAATATTTTATCAGTATGTGAACCTAGAAGGAACTATCACATTTGCTTCAATTTAACAGAAAATGAAATATTAGATCTTTAGTAAACAAGACATCTATTTAATATGCAATCAGATATTTTCTCTATGTGTTATAGGTCTTGAACGTGTTTATTTAGTCTGTTGACCTTATTAAATCTTCTTTGAAACGCCCCTATCCCCTGTTCATGCTTTATCACAAGATTTTATATTAGGAAAGAAATAAAATGTTATGTTTACAAATCTTTGTATTTCTAAGCTTTGTAGTATAAAGTCCTGTTCATTTCACTACTGCTTTGCTAAAGGCCCCCTTCTGGTAATCATTTAATTGATATTTGGAATGTTCACCTGAAGAACACCTTCAGCCAAAAACATAGTGGTATAGAAAAAAGGTCTTACTGAAAACTTTTTCTTTTATATCCATAATAAAAATAGATTGTGCACTGTTAATTATTTCTACCTAGAGTCACACACTGCTTTCAACATACTACTGGTAAATGTTTCACTGGCGTTAAACTGATCGTGGTAACTGCAGTTACGACGATCACAACATGGCGGAGGTAAAAGTAGGTAAGATCGTTTTCTGCTATTTTCTCCATTCTAACGTGTTGTTGTCAAGAAATACTCACGTTAGAATGGAGAAATTAGCAGAAAACGATCTTACCTATTTCTACCTCCGCCATGTTGTGATCGTCGTAACTGCAGTTACCGCGATCAGTTTAACGCCAGTGAAATGTTTGCCCTATTGCCATGGTACTAACTATTGTTTATATAGTAGGTTTTGGTGGATTTGGAACAGCAGCTACTACTACACAGCCAGCAGGATTTAAAGGTATTATAATAAATGTAGTGAATATAACTTTTATTTTCTCCCATGATTGATTCTGCAACTCAGTGTTTTGTCTTACCATTTAACTTTCATAAATTTACGTATATAATTAGTATAAAGCAAAATATAGTTTATCTACCGGTATCCGAATTGAACAAGTCAACTAACCTTGAAAATGAGATGGTCAGGTGACGGATGTTTATGTTTATGTTTACTTTCCACAATTAATGTTTAGACAAAAATATAATTCCAGCAAGAGTGTGTGGTTATTGAGAAATTAGTTTAACATTAAACACGATGCAAATTCAGTGCAAAAAAACTGAATCCTACTTAGTATATGAGGTTTAAGAACAAATCCAAGATGAATGTGACCCTGGGTTCAATATACCATATGGTATTTTGACGACAAGGTCAAATTTCCATCTTATTTTGAACCACCTGATGAAAATTTACCCCAAGGGTCAAAATACCATATGACACGGGCAACTTTTGTCACATGTTACATGAAAACTTCTGTATTTCATGCAAACATTGTTTGTCTATTATTGTATTTATTACTATCCAATCAACACATTTTCTTAAATGATTTAGGTTTTGGTGCTTTTGGAGCTACAACGACAACACAATCAACAGGTTTTGGAGGATTTGGGACAAGTGGAGGAACAGCCACTGTTAGACCTTTAGGTTAGTGGTAAGCACTGCCCAATTCTAGGTTGAATATTTAAGGATAGAATATTAAGATAAAGCCCTTCAGTATATTTATTCCTATATAATCTTGCTGTATGTCATTTACCCAAACAATCCCCTGTTAAAGAGTTGTGATACAATAGTCCCCTTCTTATAAGACCACCCTCACCAAATGCCATACCTCTTATAGAAGGGATGACCTTATAAGAAGTGGACCATTGTATCACAACTATTATACATTGTAGATTACAGTATTAAATGAGGACTGTTCCATTTAACATACTTGGTACTGAGGGTTTGAAAATATGGTGAGCAACCTCGGTAGCAATTATATCTTTTCTGCTGCATTTAGACACTCGCCCATGAAAGTGACCAAAGCACGTAGGTGGTGTAATGGTTAGCATGCTTGCCTTAAGTGTGATAGATCATGGGTTCAATCCCAAGACGGGTAAAACCACTAAGCTCACAGCATTCAGGAGTAAGAGCAAAGACTGGTTGGGTCAGAATTGGGATAATGTGTCCTAGTAGAGCGACAGGTCTACACACAGACAGTTGTTTCAGTGAACTAGCACTGACGAAAATCCAACTAAGTCTGATGTTCAAGTACAAAGCAGACATAATCATCATCTCGTCAAATGTAGCATGGTTTCACAATAACATAGCTGAAAAATGGCTCATTTGGCATTAAACAACAATCACTCACTCACTCCTAATGTGACCCTCTATAAATAGATTTTTGTGGAAATCAAGATGGCACCTCCAGACGAATAACATTTTAGTTTTAAACAGTATATAAAAATATTAAATCCATACAAATAAGAGAAATACAATACAAACATATAGGAATTCAGAAACAATATAAACTTACTTATCTCTCCCTGAATAAAGTTTTTTTTTACAAACGAGAAAAACATATTTAAAAATTAATCCTCTCTAATACCACTGAACCATTTGAAAGAGTGTTCCTTGGAAGGCCCTTCTAAAATATCTGTTTTTTTTGTTGTTGTGCCATTTAGAAATTCAAATTCGTAGTAACAAAGTTTTAAAATAGGAAAACATAGCAATATGATTGAACAAAGTCAGAACACAAATAATCATTGGATTATTCCTTGCAAAAATAAAATGTTTTGCATGAATCGGAAACCAAGATGGCCGACACCACAGGACATTGATTAACATTGGGAAAATCCAAAGAGTATGAATAACCAGGTAAGTGATACAGGCTCAGGTGAGCCTCTTGTTTGTAATTCTACAGGTTGTACCTGAAACACATGTTCATGGTATTTTATACTATTTTCAGGTTTTGGAACAGCGACTACAACTGCATCAGGTTTTGGTGGTCAGAGCACTTTTGGACAGCCAGCTGGTTCCTTGTTTGGAACTGCACCTGCAGCAGCACCTGCCTTTGGTACAACAGGGGAATCATCTTTCCAGTTGAACAAGCCCCCTACGTCAAAGAAAAAAAGATGATTCGACTTCCTGTGGACATTGATAGTGTCTCTATATTTTATATTTTGCTAAAATTGAAGCATCAATTTTTATACATAAAATGAACAAGAGATTTATAGCAAATGAACAAAATAAAATAGCATAAAAGGGACGAACATTTCATAAAAAAAAAAAAAAAAAATCAAACAAATAAAGAGAAAGTCAAATCTTGTAGAAATAGTTATAAAAGGCATTCACTGCTGTTTTTGACACCTATAGTATTGCATCTTGTGGTTGGCCAGTCTGGATAATGTGAAAAGAAAACAATACATCACAAGATGATGCAGTCCCTCTCTACTTCATGAAAGCCATGTGTGAAATTCACAGTGAACTTACATCTAGAAGTGACTGAAATTGGGTAACTTGGACACGATTAAATGGGGTATTTATCTTGGGATTCTAGATATTAAAAAATAATAGATATTGTCAAATGAAACATAATGTCTGTGAACCAACCCTTCAGATGTAAAAGTTATTTCAAGATATATACATTCAAGATTTTACCTGTCATAAATGTACACAATTAAGAACTTATAATTGAAATGCAAGGAATCTCATTTTGAAGAGAAAATGAGACACAATTGAATATTTATACAAGAGATGTATTTTATAAAGAGATTTTTATAACGTGGTAGAACTGGCTCTCACTTATGCTTAATGTTTAAGAATTCAAAAACTGCCAAAATTTTCCATTATGTGTTAAAGTCCTTAATGTTTAAGAATCTAGTAAAAAAAAAAAACTGCCAATATTTGCTAATTTTCTGGTAAAATTGTGAACTAATGTTACTTTATTACATTATTACGACATTGTGAGAGTCTACAAATATTAATAAGACATCAACATCTGGCTGGTTATTGAACCAACAAGATAAGTTTTACCTCTAAATAAAGAGTAATGAAGTTTGTCAGTGACTTGTGACTGGTCGGTGGTTTTCTCCAGGTACTGCAGTTTCCTCCACCAATAAAACTGACCGCCATGATATAACTGAAATATTGTTGAAAGTGGCATTAAACACCATTACCCTAACCCTAAATAAAGACTAAAGTTCTAATTTATTTTCTGTCAGAATTGTGCGTCCAATATTGTACATTATCTTGCAAAATTCCTGGTATAGAAATGTGTACGGTTGTAGGTGTTTAATGCCACTTTCAACACTATTTTAGTTTTATTGATTTATTAATTAAGGGAAACTACAGTACCCGGAGAAAACCGTTCTCCTGTTGTAGGTCACAAACAAACTTTATCACATAATGTTGTATCGAGTACACCTCGCCTGAGCAGGATTCAAACTCACAATGTGAGTGGTGATGGGCACTGCTTGCATAGGCAAGTGTAAATGAAGTGATCGAGGTGACATCAGACCCATGAATAATTAATTTTCCATATTGTATGATATAATATATATATACATGGTGTTTTTTCTGGCGATACTGGTGCTTTAAAATATTTTATTATAACATGATGCAAGTATAAAGTACAATCAAACCTGTCTTAAAGGGCACCTCTATATAACAAATCAGTCTATAAAGGGCACCTCTATATAACTGTATATTAAAGGGATATTAAAGCTCGTTTTAACATATATTTTTTCAACTCGTGACAAAGGTTGTTTCTTTTCAATTTAATTGTAAAAACAATCCAAAAATACTTTGCACGCCCATATAATCCCTAATATCGTTAACATATCACTTAAAAGGGTCGAAATGAATTTTTGTCTAGGAAGCAAAAAATTTGATTATTGGAAAAACCCAGAGAAAACTGAATGACATGACAGAATTATCAACGAATTATGTCACTTTTACAAAGATTCATTGATAAAAACCGGGATAATTTATCATAAATATCATTTATTGAACCAATTGCAAGTTTTCATGAGATACAATTTTTTTACCAAAATGAGCTTTAGTATCCCTTTAAGGGCAGTCTCATTTTTCCATTAATAAATAGTGCATATAATTGTAACCTGTAGGGCAACTGCTCATAAAGACCACATTTTCAGATTCCCTTTAGTGGCCTTTATATACAGGTTTGACTGTGTACATAAAAGATCTTATTATTTGTATGTTTACACTGAATATGAGATTATCATAACAAAGATATGAATCACTTTAACATGTTGACATTGATCTCAATTTTTATGTACTGACATTTATAGACAATTCAGAAATCTTCCTGAAATAAAAGGTTGTCGTCTGCTAAAAATTAGTGTCTTGGATTCATATGCTACAATGATTCCCATTCAATTATCATTTCTTAAATCTAGATATTATACGTTTAGATAAAGACAGTTGCATGTTTTCGGTTTATTTGTATTTAAAAGAATGAAATGAGAATAAATAAATAAATAAATAAATACAGTCAAACCTGCTTTAGTGACCACCTCTATTAAGCAAAAACTTGTATTATGTGATTTTAATTTTAATTTCCCTTCACAATGCATTTCATATTAATCAAACCTTTATATAACGACCACCTGTCTTATGTGACCCTATTTCAGTGTTCTCTTGGCGGTACACATAGGACAGGTTTCACTGTACAAGGAAAGTATCAGTGGATAAGTAATACACTTGTAGACATCTAGTTTATTGTGCACAACACATTTCTGCAATAAATTTCATCATGTACACTTAAAGTTGAAAGATTGGAAAGCAAAATAATTCAATATTCTTTGGGAACACGAAAACCAAAGTGCCTAAACGGTATAGCCAAAATTGTCTAAGGCTATCTTAGCCCAAAGGAGATGAACCTAAGTTTTAATAATAATAACATTATTTAGGATTGAACATTTTGTTGTTCCTTGCTGTCTAATTACATATCATTCACCTTTAAATTTCAGTTGTAAGATTTCAAATTGCCATAATGATGACAGTAACTTGACTATTTTATAGACAAAATAAGTTCTGTGCATTGTATAGTATTTTCTAGAATATTTACAATATATGTACATTGTCAAAAAAAAAAATTTATTTGCACAAGCTTTAGAAACAGATAGAATGTTTCATAGCGAGTGCAAATTAATTTTATTTTTAACGACAACTTGCATATTGTGTTTATCCTGCAATATCAAAAAGTCCAAAACACCTGCCAAACTGTCTGAAAATTATCTGAAACAAGTGTTGTTCTAATCGCTTTCAATGGTGTCATCTGTAACATCAGAACTTACTGTTACCGTTTCTTTCTGTCGCTCTACATTAATCAGGTACCAGAAATGCTTTATTAGGTCAATGACCTAATAACACTCAAGTTTATTTGACCCCCTTTATTAGTACTCAAAATCACACAATTGCAGGATAAATAAGTTTAATGTATTATGTAGGTCTAAATTCTCTATAGACTTATGATAGATAAAAGCTTAATTATAGACAGAAAAGCATGGTACTCTGACCATCTCATCTGATGTAGTAAAATTATTATTCTGGTCATTTTATTGTATCATTTTTGTTTTGTTTGAATGTCATTTTCATAATAAAATATACAATTAGTTTTTGTTTTGTTTTTTGGTCTTGCGTTTGACAAGTCGCTGGAGGTGGGACATATGTATGTAAACCTTTTCTGGCAGCAGCATTAACAATGTCAAGTGTTCATAATTATGTAAGTTTCATCATTAGAATACAAACTAGACTCACCATACTTTGTCCACACATTAATCATTGATAACTTGGGACCTGTTATCCTTGTCATAATTTCATTTCCTTTATTTTGACTGGATTTTGATCATTACTCGTGAGTAACACTGGATGCCACGAGTGGAGCAGAAACTACCTATCCTTCTGGAGTGCCAGAGTTTACACCAGTATGTGATCGTGTCCATGTTGCTTACCTTTAATTTTTTTGTGTTTTTCACATTGATTATTGTTTGTCGTCTTTTTTTCTCCATTTTTTTACGAAATGTTTGTTTTCTATAATGATTTACGATGTCTTGGCATCTTTTTCATTTCTGGGGGCAGTCCTGGTCGTGATACAACTTCCTGTGCAATCGGTGCCTATCACCACTAACATTGTGAATTTGAATCCCGCTCAGGTGAGGTGTATTCAATACAACATTATGTGATAAAGTTTGTCAGTGAATTTTGGCGGATCTGTGGTTTTCTCCGGATACTCTGATATCCTCCACCAATAAAACTGACCGCCACTGTATAACAGAAATATTGTTACCCAAACCCCCCCCCCATATAAAAAAAAAATATAGAAAACAAACTCATTCTAACCGATCTTCAATATTTTAATTCATTCTTAAATAAATTAAGTAAAATCTTTGAACGATTAATATACAGCACAATAGCAATGTGTTTCAAATCAATTTCAATTAGATGGCTAATATAACAAAACTGAAATAGATTTACTGAACACATATGTTATAGACTAAAATAACACTGCTCTCTGTAAGCAGTGTTTGTTACCTTAAAGTTCACTTAGATTCACAATCATTTGTATGTTATAATACTGACATTTATATTGTTTTAATATGCCATTCAAGTATTAAAAGGGGAGGTAAGTAGTTAAATACTGAAATAGAAGGGAGATAAGTAGTTATATACTGAAATAGGAAAATACCAACACCTTTTCAAAGAATAAAAATATAGTATATAGCATTTACTTGAAAAATTAAAATAAAAAAACTAAAAAGCAATAATAAACTAATGTAAATATAGACATAGTAACTGATTATGATTATTGAAAAAAAAACAAATTTGATGTGTGTGCAACTACTGCTAATTTACCAAATTCACTGTGTAGTTTCAAAGGAGAAAAAAATATCTATATACTATGTAGCTCAATAAGAAGTGAATTCAAATTTGGTGTAAATGAAGTCCATCTTTTGCTTCAAATTTAAAATAAACAAAAAAAAGGGGAAAAGAATTCTAAAAAGGGATCATCCAAAAATCATAAAACCAAGCATGTTCTAAATGGTTTCTATAGATATTTGGATGTGTGTGAAGTTTTTGTCAAAATAGTCCTAATTTCAGCCATTAAAGAAATGGCAGATATCTTGGTTGGAGAGTTGTACGATGTGAAGTTGGTATGGGAACTTTAAGCTACACCAATGTATGTGATCCTAGTACCATTTTATCTAAATTGGCCTGTGTTATAGCTCATGGTAGATCAATTTGGGTTTTTTTTTTCTCCAAGTCTTTGAATACAATATACTTCTGTCTGAAACCATTGTTATTGAAATGATTTACCAAGGTGTGGTGAGTTTGATACAACTTTGGCCAAATGATTTGAAGTGAAACATTGTTCAATAACGGCAAATACAATTTCTAAATTACCATATTTCTTGTAAGGAAACAATATTTATCAAACTCTTGCAACTTAAATATTATATTTTAATATACACTTTACATGATTTTTTATATGGTGTTCCAATATTTTGGCAATGATGATGGTTATTCCATAAACGTGTTGTGTGCACTAGACGAAATATGTACATTTTTATTTTTATTGATATCTATGTAAGAGTATTTAATGATCTGATATAAAATGATGACATCAGGATATCATCAAGTACTGAAATTAGATTTAAACTAAGAATAAAATGACTACATGACCTAAAATTACTTTGTTATTGCATAATCGACAGAAATATTACTAAAATTTTACGTAAAATATAACTTTAATCAAGTCAGTCCCCGCTTCCACGTTTTAATAACCAGTTTAATGTAATCTTGAACACTCTCAGTTACACAAGGTATAAACTAATAGGTCTTCAAACACTGTATTAAGAGATTTTCTTCGTTCCAAATTTCAAATTTATTTCAACTTCTAAACCATGATTTTTAAGTACACATTATATACTATCTTTGATTTGTTTTGAGAGATTTCTCAGAGCAAGATAGCATCAAAGGCAAAGCGTGAGATGAGAAGTCTATTTCAAGGAAATCATATCAATGACAGTATGCTTATCAAGTATTTGGTAACGTGATGTCAATGACGTCAATATAACATCATACTAGAAAACTGATATTATGTTAGTATCAGGTTAGTTGCTTGATAATAGATATCATTGCGAGTAATAGATATTATCACGTGTAAAGATCAAAGGGAAAATGTACAAATCATTGATAAATGTAAATAATTCCAGTTTATCTTAACATACTTATTAAATTTCTAAGTTTCAAGCAATGGTCAGCACTCTATGACCTTATCTAATCATCCTTTAAAAATGTAAATTTATATGCTGGACAAAGGTTAATACAATTTATCATAATATATATATATATATATGAAAATGCATTTTTAATAATTTGTCAATTTTTAAAATAAAATTAAATATATCTCTATTTCAAAGTAACTGTACATTGAGGTATCAAATGTCATGATTTATCATTTTTTTTCTTTATGAGTGTATGCATCTACCGCTAGAAACATCTAATTCAAGTTTCAGTGTAGAAAAAGTTTTTTTACTGTACATTATTTGACTTTTTATATAAAAAAAATTTCTTCAAATTTATCTAATTTTGTAAATTCATAGAATTAGCGAAAATAAAATAGGTTTTTGTATTTCTAAAAATAGAATATGAAAACAATAGCACTATGATTGGACTAGGAAGGAAAAAAGTTTTATTCTAAAACAGCAATAAACATGTACCGACTACAAAGTATGTTATAACTATAATATATTATTATGAACATAACCAAATAACAGTAGACACAATAAGAAGTAGATCTAGAGAATATACTACATGTACATCAAAATATGTTCAAACTTTTAAGACAAGTTTAACCATATTATTAAAGATATATTGAGGTCAAAACAGGACCACCAACCAAAATTTTGGATTTCTATTTTATGTCCAATTTTTATAGTTTTTTTTCCTTTAGATTCCTTTTGAAATTTCCTTATTGCATTTTGCAAACAGATTTAATTCAGCACTATTGGTTTTTAAGATAAAAAAAAAGAGGAGCTTAAAGGGACTACCCGGTAACTCCCAAAGACGATTTGTATGTGTGTCTTTTTACACGCTGTGCCATTTTAGTCCTCTATTCTAGTATGGTATATTTTAACCATTATAAACCTTTAAAGAATGTACCAATTAGACCTATGGTCAACATAGGCTAAAAAAATCGATGAATGCCACGAAAATTGATACTCTACAAATTGTGGTTATTTCACAGTACACAATAGCAAACTTTTGCAGTCATTTAAAAAACACTTTACACTTCATGACACTTGTAAAGTACAGTCAAACCTGCCCATGTATGGGTCATCTCTATTAAGCAGTCACCTGTATTAAAAGGTCTCCTTTTTCCTGTCTCATCATAGAAAATTTCATATGAATGGAACCTCTTTTAAAAGATCACCGGTCTTAAAAGACCGCCTTTTCTTTGTCCCAAAGATGACCTCTTAATACAGGTCTGACTGTACACATATTTTACATTTCTGGTAAGTATCACAGATAAATTGTCTTTCACAACTTTGTCTCTAATGGTTTGAGATCTTGTCATTTTATTGAATTGCATAATTCAACATGAGTTATGATCACATTGCACACATGCCTGAAATCAAGAATCCTGGAATAAATCAACATCTGGGATTTTCCTTGTTTATTTATAGACTTTTTTGGGAGTATTCTATTCATTCTGTGATTCCTGGAGTATTTTCAATGGCCGCTTGCTGTAGGCATGGCAACAGTAATTGAAAACCATCATGAATATATGTACTGCTATTGGAAGACTACAAAAAATGTAATCTTATTAATAAACAATTAATTGTCTTTTTCTAATTAATGTACAACTAAAATCATCTTAAAATTGTAAAACAAGAATCATGTCATAAAATGTACTTGCTAAATTTATAGAAAATCCATAGGGTTATGGTAATGGTGTTTAACACCACTTGCAACAATATTTCAGTTATATCGTGGCGGTCAGTGTTATTGGTGGAGGAAACCAGAGTAACCGGAGAAAACCACAGACCTGCCGCAAGTCACTTAATCAATAAGAAACACATGTCGATTAAAATAGAATTATATTGCTATAGAGGGCCCAGGTAGCTCAATGAGTTAGGTAGTTGGATTACCTAACAACTCGTACAAGCATATCACCAATACAGCGTGTGTTCATGCCCGGCTTTGTAAATTACAAAAAAGGGTGTACTCGACTCGCAGCCGCAAGTGATAAAGTTTAACAGTTGCTAGCCCATGGTCGGTGGTTTTCTCCAGGTACTCCGTTTTTTCCACCACTAAAACTGGTTGCCATGATATTGCTGAAAGTGGCATTAAACACCAAAAATCAAATCAAATCAAATATATTTCTGTATGTTTTAGTGTTCTATGTTAAAACATCCACCCATAGGCCCATCATAGTGCTACCTATTATTTGTAAACTAATTATCACCATGAATACAGCTAAAATACACTCACTTGATGTTTAACAACAATCAATCAATTAATCATTTTTTTTAATTCTTTTCAAATGTGATCTATCCATACAAAGCACAAAATCTAATTGTGTGTAGCTTACACAGGTTTAATTACATTAAATTAGATAATCACTTTTTTTTTATTCCTATCGCAATAAACAGTAGATTCCACCGTTTCATCTACTACAAATCTTCACTGACACTGTTTTTTTCATATCAATAACACTAGCTCAACTCTGCCACTTTACTAAAGTGCCTGTAACAAGCCAGGAAAGTGAGCTGTCATGTATATGTGTGTTAAGGGTATCAAATTTGCTTCTGTTTTTCTTATGGTGTTTAATGCCACTTTCAATAATATTTCAGTTATATCGTGATGGAGTACCCAGACCTGTCGCAAGTCACTGACAAACTTTATCACATAATATTGTATCGAGTACACCTCATCGTTCGAGCTCATAACGTTAGAGGTGATAGGCACTGATTGCACAGGTAGTTGTAAATCCAACTACCATACGACCACGACGGCCCCTGTTTCTATGATATTACAAATGGATTTTGAAACCGTTCCGTGGTATTTTTTGTTTTTTTCATTTTAATATTACCTCAAGGTAAACATTGGTGACCATTTGGTTAATACAGCTGTCATCTTCTAAATCTTCCTACAACATATCATCAAATGTAACAATTAAAACTACACAATTAGACAAAAATAAGAACAATGAAAACTTTTGACACCTACCAAAACAATACAATCTTGACATACTATCAATATTAATGTATATAGGGGCCTATAGTACCGTGATAGTTAAATTAACAAGATTGCAACATGTAGCCATGTGTCCCCCGCCGCAATAGAAAGAGGTGTAATGTTATCCATGTGATATATTTTAAAATCGAGAATGCATCCGAGATGCAACAGCCGAGTTGCAAGTCAAAATCTTGGGGCATTTAATTTGTCTATTCACCCTGATCATAAATATATATGGCTTATGGGTGGGGATCTCAACCATTAAAAAGTTCACTTCAGGTAGGGGGTGGGGTATGACCCCCCAGGGCCTGAGCTATAAGGCATTTAATTTGCCTAGTCACCCTAATCATAAATATATATGGTTTAGGGGTGGGGATCTCAACCATTAAAAAGTTCACTTCAGGTAGGGGGTGGGGTATGACCCCCGGGGCCTTAGTTATAAGGCATTTAATTTGCCTAGTCACCCTGATCATAAATATATATGGTTTAGGGTGGGGATCTCGGTCACATTTTTTTTATACAGATTCCCCCGAGGGGTGGGGCTGAGCTGGGGGGAGGGGGAATGTTGCATCCTCAACTTCACATTGGCATCTCAACCCATACCAAATATTAAGTTCCTATCTTTTGTAGTTTCAGAGAAATGTGTAATTCTCAAAATATATACTTTTTCTATAAAAAAAACCATGATTTTACAAGAATTTTTTGTTCAAATTTTGCCCAGTTTCGAACTTAAGCTAGAGATTCTTAATATAATGCTTGTGTGTAAGTTTGAAATCAATTGGTCAACAAATAAAAATCTGAGAGCACTTACAATATATCCGGACGGACGGATGCCCGGCATTTCCATATCCCCCGCTCCGCTTTTTGGGGTACCATAGGATCGGACTATACCAGAAATTTAAGCTGTAATGTTTTAAGCTACAAGCCATCATGTTGCATTACTGGGAAAGTACCTACAACTTACCTGTAAGGTTATTTCCTTACAAGCGATGTAATTGTGCAGGTTGCATTTAAAAAAAAACAATTACGAAAAGATGTTCTGCAGATGATTTATCAGACCCTGTACCCCTTGTGCATTAATGTGTTACAGATATATCCTCAATGAAGAAATACAATATCGATATATACTAGGGTTTGCAATTTACAAGTAAACAAGAGCTCTCTTCAGGCTAAATAATGTTAATAATGTTAATAAAATATTAGTATACCCATATACTGTGAAATCTTTCTAAATAACATCCTTCAGACTAGCTTTTGTGTATCGAACAGAAAGGTGTTCAGTTTACATGCCACGATATAGCTGAAATATTGCTAAAGTTGGCATTAAACACCAATCAATCAATGTTTAGTTTATACAGGTTAAATTAACAAAGATTTCTTACATTAGGAATCTATTTATAGATTGGTTTATACACGATTCTGTTTTACTAGGGGTTCTGTTTATACAGGTTTCACTGTACTATAGATATATTGAAGCTTGATTGCTGTAGTTTGTTATACTCTGTGTCACTCTGTCAAAAACCAGCTAAAACGGTCGAGAAATAAAATATACTTACCATGCTACGTCAAAATAAAATGCATGTGAAAGATTGAATTTGGTGCAAATTAAACTGAACAATGACGTAATCTTTCATTTGAATCATTTTGCTGATAGAGTTTTAATTCTCAACTAAAATGTTAAATGAGTGAAAACCTAAGAAGTGGATGTCGGGCAACTTGACCACATTAAAATCACATTCAAATCTGAAAAATGCCTAAACATAACAGATTTTTTATTTTATTTAAAATGTACATGTTAATATTAATGAAACTAGGTAGAGGGTCCCTTTAGAAACAGAGATGGTGACCATGTTAAATCTCCAAAGAGAAAGTCATGGATATATTAAATTTTTTTTTTATCAAATCATGCATTGGATTTTCAATGCAAAAGGGTGCGGAATGGACAGATTAAATAAACAAGTACCACATTCTGGAAATCCGGTTCACGTGACACAGAGTATAAATTATATAGAGAGGGATAAACCTTTTCAGGAATCTACCGTCATGGAAATAATAGTCCAGGATTCTATGTTTTTTCCCTCTTTTATAAAATTGGAATAATTTACTCTTTTGATACTTGGGAATATGTTATATTATTTGTGATTTATTGGTAATTGGAAATCAGTGTTTCATTTGTTACAACATGGGATTATCTTCATGAATATTATTTAAAGTGCTAGTTGGTTTTACTGAAAGAATTGGGATGAAACCTTACACAGATTTAACTGCAGTTATTTACACCAAATTATTTCAAAATTTATAGAAATTAGCCGACACATTCAATACAATTCTAATGCCTTATTTTCGTCCAACATGCAATGGTGTCAGTTGTGTCTAAAATTATTTACTAATTTTACTTGCCCCTAATTTGTTAAGACAGTGTGAAAATTTTGTTGACAGGATAGAAACCTCTGTGCTGAGAAGTTTGTTGATGCTGAAAAGAAAATATGTAATGGTAATAATTATCTTCAAGAAAAAATCTACTATAAACACAATTTGATTTTGAAATAACAAAATAGTCATTTTAACTGTATTTAATTTTATACAAAAAATAACTACTGAAGTATAATTATTATTTCTATTATTTATTGTCATGGAATTAATCTTATTTCTATACATTTCATGGTCAAATCCACAATTTTATCTATGTTTCAAGTTGTGACCCATTCAATGCTTGCATTCTTCTTTTACCACTAGGGATTGTCATGCTCATGATCATATGGTAGTTGGATTTAAAACTACCTATGCAATCAGTGCCTATCACCACTAACATTGTGAGTTCCAATTCCGCACAGGCTAGGTGTGCTCGATTGTAACATTATGTTATAAGAGTTTGTCAGTAACTTGTGACAGGTCGGTGGTTTTCTCCACCAATAAAACTGACTGTCACGATATAATTGAAATATTGTTGAAAGTGGCATTAAACACCATAACCCTAATCCTTTTTTACACTAAAATTTAAACATACAATTGACTCTCGTTATCTCGAATTCGATGGGACCATGAAAAAAATTCGAGTCAACCGTAGTTCGACTCAAGAGGAGCTACGAAAACCGGAAGTGTAGTTTGTTTAATGATGGAAGGGAGACAACTCGAGCGAAATTTTGAAGAGCTAACACCAGCATCGCATGTCCCGATTCTCGGAACGATTTAAAATTTATTCGATGTTTTTGTTGCTTTTTTTTCTCTGTTAAATTCTTTGATTCTTGTGGAACAACTGATAACTTCTAGATATCTTTTTGTATGCATGATTATGTTTTTCAGCTGTTGCGTTATCATTAAACTTCACCCATCATGACGTATTTTTCTTTGTGCAATATTTACAATAAAATGTGTGTTTTTATGATTCAATAAAGTGTAAAAAAAATTCCTATTTTATTACAACTGTTAATCAAGAGTAACATTTTTTTCAAATCTCTCAATATTGAGAAATTATAATCAAAATTAATTTCCGACAATAGATAAAACACTTCTGTTGTGTACTTTTCATAATCATTGATGTATGCCGACCCACTTATAATATTATGAATCGATAATTTTTGATTGTACACATCTAACTTGTGTCATAATACCAAGCCAATTACTAATTAATTTGACAGATTGTGAAATAAACATGTGAAATAGCCTAAGGTAAAAATGTCAAAGCCAATGACCGGATGTTTCACCTGTGATCCGATTTTAATCCCAAGGTAATACACATGTTTTGACAGGTAAATTCGACTTAACGAATGTAAATAATATGGCTTTCTACATCTCGGGACCAAAACTTTTATTCGAGACAACCGAAATTTCGACTCATCCGAATTCAACTCAACAGGAGTCAAATTACATATATTTATACACAACGAAGTTCGGAACTTCGATAAAAATTCGACTCAACCGGAAATTCGAATCAACCGAGTTCGCGACAATGAGAGTCAACTGTATTTCACCTTTTTTACCTTAATAAACAGTTAGCTCTGACTACAAAGTTTTTATCAGAATCTTTCTGTATCAGGATAAGTTCTCCAGCTTTATGAAACTGTTCCATGGCTTTGGACGTTAATTCTGCTAATGATTGGATGGCCTTCTGATGCATGACCTATGAATAAAGTATTTAATTGTCAGTGTCATTTAATAGTCTAGCTGCTTGATGGACAAATTGGAAGGGCTAAGTAAGTTATCTATTACTTTTGCATAGAATTTCTTTTTCATTTCCTTCAAATTTAAATAAAAGTCAATCAATATTCTACATTTATCACAGCTGTGTTATTTGAGCAACCAAATTACATTGACTATATATTAGTTTTTATCCTGCAATTGTGTGATTTTGAGCACTGATAAAAGGGGTCAAATAAACTTCAGTGTTATTAGGTCATGGACCTAATAAAGCATTTCTGGTACCTGATTTAATGTAGAGCGACAGAAAGAAACAGTATAAGTGCTGACGTCACAGATGACACCATTGAAAACGATTAGAACGACGCTTGTTTCAGATAATTTTCAGACAGTTTGGCAGGTGTTTTGGACTTTTTGATATTGCAGGATAAATACAATATATGTACATTGTCATTAAATATAAAATTAATTTGCACTATCTGCGAAACAGGCTAGAAAACCTTTATGTGTATATTGTATATTTCCACAACAGTCTGATTTGTATTAACTATGTATATAAACACATTGCCACTGTTTTTCCGTCTCCATGTAAATTAAGATTTAAAATTGATGTCTGACCTTTGGCTCAACTGTCTCATTCTTCTCTTGTTTTTCATAGAAATCTGTGATTTCTTTTCTAATCTTCTCATGGACCTGAAAAATAAATGTTTTATTATTTTCTCCTAACAAATCTGTATTCACAACTAGAGGCTCAGTGTGCTGAGTCTGTGTCGCTCACCTGTCATTTTGTTTTGAGGAAACTTTATACAGAGTTTTCCAACTCTCGCCACGATATAGCTGAAAAATTACTCATTTGGCGCTAAACTACAATCACTCACTTGAAGTAAATACATTATGATAGTTTTAAAGGGAGATAACTTACTCTTACGCTTGCTATTTCTATCATCAGTAACATATATTTATTTCCAACAAGAGGGGTAGGGTTAACATCTTTAACCATGTCACATTTTTGTGTCTGTCCCAAGCCAAAACCTTAATTTAAAATTTCATATTTCGTTGTTTTTTTTTCATGTTCAATGATTTGAGATGAGAGGTGATTGTTCATTTTGTTGATATTGATGAAATTGTTGACAATCACTGTTTAAACTTTCTTTTCATACTTTGAAAGATAATTTGCTCATTTTGAATTAACAAATATTAAATTAACAACCTTTAAAATACTGATTTTAAATGAATGTCAACTTGTTCATGTCATACCCTATTGATCTTGTTGGGCGTGGTTCCAAGATGGAGATCTGTTAGTAATTCTGTCATCACTTTTATAAATTCATGCTCCTGCTCTTCATCATCTGAAATAAAATTAAAATACAGGGGTTAAGGATTATGGTGCTTAACGCCATTTTCAACAATTTTTCAGTTATATCGTGGCTGTCAGTTTTATAGGTGGAGGAAACCAAAGTACCCGGAGAAAACCACTGACCTGCCGCACGTCACTAAAAAACTTTATCACATAATGATTGTTGTATCCTGTACACCTTGCCTTAGCGGGGTTCAAACTCACAACGTTAGTAGTGATAGGCACTGATCATACGATCATGACGAGGACGCTCCCTAAAATTAATACTTGTATGACACATGCTACAATTCCTTCTAGCAAATTGGCCGTAATTTGCATGCAAGTAAAACATTAAAACAAAAAAATTACATAAATGTGAATGGAGTTTTTCTGTATATGAAATAAAATCTTGTTACAGAATGAGTTTTAGCATAAATAAAAACTTCTAACAGGAATTTTAGCATAAATAAAATCTTTTAACAGAATTTTTAGCTTAAATAAAAACTTGTAACAGGATTTTTAGCATAAAGAAAATCTTGTAACAGGATTCTTAGCATAAATAAAAACTTGTACCAGACTTTTTAGCAAAAATTAATTCATAAAGTGAGTATTATGTTTAAAGGAGCAATTTTTCAGCTATATCATAACAAAAACAAGTTACATTTGATGTGATGATGATGACGTCAGCTGTGCACTAGACCAGCACTATGAGCTGGATATTATAGTGCTAGCTCATAGAATGAACAGTTCACAGGTAGAAATGACGCTCCTCTAAAACACATTATCCTCATTCTGATTAAACCAGTTTCTCCTTAATGTTGGACGCTTAGCATTTTATAGTCTATGGTTTGACCCTACACGAGCTCCTACATGGAGACTTTTATTTAAAATTCACTTTATACAGGATTCCGTTCTGTTCTGACATATTTCACTGTACTAGTATAAAAATATTTACCATCATTGTCGTCATTCTCATGTTCAAAGATCTGTTTAATTTCAATCAGCTGAGATTTAATGGACGCTAACGCCTCAGCAGGCAGGGATGACAGTAATACTTGTACTTTCTTCTCACATTGGTTTGACAATATCTCTAATGCTTCTAAATGGGAAATACCTGTAAATATTAAAATAACCGGTCATAAGATGACATAATTTATGTTCTCTATAGATTTACATCAGATGATCGAAGGACACGGCAGTGACTCTGATACTGAAAATTATAGGTCAGTGTGACATCAAACACATTCTGATGTTACTGATAAAAATAATAATGTTAGTTTTGAATGTCTTGACAAACATTATCAATAGTATCACAGCTTGATAATGATCTATGGGACTTACTGTGATACTAGCGATAATGTCTGTCTCGACCTTCATAGCTGCTGTTATTCTATATTTATTGGTGGAAGAAACATGAGTATCTGGAGAATATCATTGATTTGATTTGATTTTTGGTGTTTTAATGCCACTTTCAACAATATTTCAGCTATGTCATGGCGACCAGTTTTAGTGGTGGAGGAAGCCGGAATACCCGGAGAGAACCACTGACCATGGGCAAGCAACTTGTAAACTTTATCACTTGCGGCTGCGAGTCGAGTGCACCCTTTTTTGTAATTTACAAAGCTGGGCGAGAACCCACGCCGTATTGGTGATAGGCTTGTATGAGTTGCTAGATCCAACAACCTAACTCATTGAGCCATCCGGGCCCCCAGAATATCATTGAGCTTATGTCACCCACTCATAAAATTGATCACAAATGGTTGTATTAAGTACACATAGCCATTATACATCCTAGCTTGTTGGATTGGTATAACACAAGAAAACTTTACATACCACAAATTCGTCCAGTAAAGTTTCCATTTCATCTTTAATGTTGTTCATCAAAGATGATAAGACTTTTATTCAAATTTTAGCCAATCAAAAACTATCATACTAAATTCCAGCCACTACGTAATCATTACAATAATATAATCAATTTTACCATTGATATTATTATAAGTTATTAACCTTGAAATTCATCAAACAAAAATCCAAAATGAGATTTTCTGGCCTCCTCCGACTCTTTTTCCATTTCTGCCTGATAGTCTGCACTTTCTTTTGCTTCTTTTAAAATTTGTGACAGATTAGGTTTATCTCCCCTGTCAAACAGCACCTCTTTAGATTTATGAATTCCTGGATCATGATCTTCCATGAAATCAAAGGCTTTCTTTCCTACAGTTTCTAATACATCAATACCTCCTGTTACAAGGTTCTTACTCTGAAAATAAAAGATACTCACTTACTTTCAAATAATACAAATCAAGATAATGTCTCATATATCATACCTAATGTTGTGAGTTCGAATTCCGCACATTCGAGGTGTACATGATACAATATTATGTGATAAAGTTTGTTAGTGACTTGCGGTAGGTCGGTGGTTTTCTACGGGTACTCCGGTTTCCTCCGCTGACCACCACGGTATAACCAAAATATTGTTGAAAGTGCCATTAAACATCATAACCCTAACCCTCAGATATCATACAACATTGTTCTGATTCAATATTCCAAAACAATTTTCTTTATATTGACCCAAGGACAATCAATGTATTTTCAATCGTTGCTAGGATACCAAGCATCATGTAGTTATTGTTGATTATGAAAAGAAAGTTTTAACAGTGATGGTGAACAATTCCACCCATATCAATAAAACGAACAATCACATCTCACCCCAAACCACTGAATACAAAAAAACAATGAGAAACGGTGTCTGAAATCCAGATCCTGGATTGGGACAGGCTCAAAAATAAATGGAATTAATACGGTTAATGGAATTCCACCCTGTCTCTTTGATAATTGGCATTTGTTGACTTTAATCAGATTATTATTGACCATTATTGTTTTTTTATGCTAATAATTCTCAAAATTAGTCTGCACTCACTCTTCGTAAATTATTTTGATTCAAATAAAAATTAATTTTGCAAACTAATCCTTATAATAGAACTTACAGTACTCTGAACAATACTGGATGTTTTTGTAACCGCTTCTTTTAAGCTAGACACTCCCCATGAGGAAAACCACCCTCCTCCTCCCCCTGAGGCAGTATCTTCTTTTGCCTCCTCTGATTTCTCTACATCTACTGTTTTCTCTTCAACCTCTTCCTCTGATTGTGTCTGTTTTTCTGTGTTTTCTGGTTCTAAATTTATATAAATTAATTTTAGTCACATGTCATTTTATACATGTTTTGATTGGTTTAAAAAGTTGAGGCTATTTGTCAATGAACGGAATCTAAAAATAGACGTCGTTCTAAAGGCGTTGCATGACGTTGTCATCAGGTGATTTTCTTTAAATGAGGCACCATTAGGGTTATTTGAATTTATTTCCGATTCTTTGCCTTTTTTTGAAAAAAGAAATCTATTTTTCATTATCATAATTAAAAAAGTTTGAATTAATTTATAAGGATTGATCAAAATTATTTGTTTGGTTCATTCGAAATAACCTCAATAGGGTTGTACACACCCTTGCGTGTACAACCTGATTGAGGTTATTTCTTTATGAACCGAACAAAAATTGGGATCAATTCTTAAATAAACATAATCCTACCAAATCTATTAACTGAATGAGTAAACTGTTAGCTAATACAGTCAAACCTGTCCATGCAGTCACCTCTATTAAGCAGTAACATGAATTAAAAGGTCACCTTTTTCTTCTCCTGTCATAGAAAATTTCATATGAATTGAACCTCTTTTAGGAGGTCACCTGTCTTATGAGGCCAGTTTTTCTTTGTCCTCTTAATACAGGTTTGACTGTACATGGAAATTTCCAAGAAAAAATCTTCAAAGATGATTTTCTTTAAACAAAATAATGTCTGGGATTTGGGTAATTTCTTTTACCTATTACTTTCATTCATAAAGATATTATTTACCTATATTAAAAAAACATAAATTAACACAAAATAGATAAACTGTTTTGAAAATATAAAGTCAGCATTTTCTCAATCTATTTTTTAACATCACAAAAAAAAAACAACTTTGTTACAACTACAATATTTATGTCGGTTATTTTTGATTAGTAATAATAGCTAATAGCCCTTCGGTTGTATTGCTCTCAAACACATTTAAATTATGTGGCTTTCCAATCATTTGATTTTGAGCGTACCCGATAAAGGTTATTCCAGAAACTTGTTGTGCACACTAAATTTGATAACTACCTTTTTTTTTTTTTATTTCAACCGATATACATAGTTTTTTTTTGTCTTTTCAATGTTAATTTTAATAATATCTAGAACTGCATGTCATTTTTACTAAATACAAACCTTCTTTAGATTCCTGGGATTTTGGTTGTTCTGTTATTTCCTTAGACTGTTGATCATCATCAGATTTTTCTTCCTTCGTAGTCCTCATGAAAGCCAATTCTTCTGGAGGTATAGCACCTAACGTATTCTCCATAGTATCCATTATAGTACTGAAACCTTCACCTACAAAATACATGTACATACCGTAATTGTTTGTGCATAGTACGCATGGATGTATATTATATACTTTGTTGTCATTTCAATAACTGATAGTAATAAAACTATGTTACTGTAATCTCTCTCGTTTCTTGTGAATAAAACACATCTAGGATTGTCAAATAGTTTTAAAAAAAAGTAAAAAAAAAAAAAGGATTGTCAAATAAATACTGTAAAGTGATTATTATACACTTAAGTTGTGACCTTGCTTCCGGCCTGTCGCAAGGTGTACTTGATAAAACATTACATGCCGCAGATTGGAGGTTTCCTTCTCAACCTCTTTAAGCTCATTGCCTCTTTATTTATTGTCTGTCTGTCTGTTTTTTATGTTTTTTTTTTCTTTATCATGAGAAAGACTTGTTTTATCTCAACTGATCAAATGCCATGTCACCCGCCATGTGAGCTAATTACGAAGTATTGACAGTTTTAATGGACCTTTTGAGATGTTTTTATGGGTATCTGACAGAGCTTTTAAACTAATGTGACCTGTTATATGTAATTTTATGTATTCATGTACTGTATTAAAGTGTATAATGTATAACCAATTTATTTCTTTGGGTTTAAAACACAACAAATAACACATATTTAAGAAAACCAATTTTACTAACAAAATAACACCAAAACAAATACAATCTACAGTCTGTATTAATTAATAAGTCAAATGCACATGAGACAGTAACTAATTGATATGCAGTGATCAAACCATGTTCACCAATTCGCTAGGAGTTATTACCTGGTACCTCCCATGAAAGGCCACCTCCATCATAAGGCCACTCTTTCTTTGCAATAGGGATGGCCTTATAAAGGGTGGACTACTGTATTCTGAATGCCAATTTAATTTTCCACTACAGTTTTAGTAACAGACATACTACGGTAGCTAAAGTACTCCAAGAAAATTACAAATCATTTGAATCCAACTTTTAATAGCGATAATGCTAAACTCAAGTAGCTGGACATCTTTCTTAAGATGTACAATGCAAGAAGTCCATGAGCAACTAGAAATTCATTTTGTTTAGTGTACTAGAAATTATTAAAGACTAACAGTGCTTACCAACTTGATTTGTAAATGTTGAAACTGATGTCTGTGCCACATTCAAGATAGATGAACCCCATCCTCCCCATCCCCAGCTGCTGGGCTAAAAATTAAAAAAATATAGATAATTAAAAATACAAAAATATTTGTTTGGTACAATATATAAAGTCCCAATGTAGGAAATCTAATGCCAATTCCACCTGTATAAATTGAACACCTGTCTATTCCGAACACAAAATTCACTCTCAAGAAGACTTAGCTTAGACAGGTTTTACTGGTTATAGAATAACACATTCATATTTCTATTAATTATTCATTCATACATTTGGTTTACATTATCATCGATTCTAATATGTACATGAATGTATATACATTGTATCATATTATATAACAATGGCCAAGTAGTAAAGGTCATTAACCTCTGACCCCAAGCCTAACATCACTTTGTGCTCCAATTACAACCTCCAGTGTTAAGATTGCCCAAAAACGTACCCATGGGGAGAATGGCTTCAATTAATGTCAATAGGATATAATTGTCCAGTCTTTCCTTCTCCACTAAGTCTGGCACTCACAACATGACTGAAAAATTACTGTACATTGGATTTACGATAAACACCACTAACCCATCTCGTTCACTCTACTTTACAAATATAATAATTTCTGTTATTTTCAAACCTTCTCTAGTTCTTCCTCTTGATCATCAGTTAACTGGTCAAGTGCAGATTTTATATCTGGTTTCTCATCATTTGGTGATTCCCTCTCAATGTTCTGTCCTGATGGAGATTTTACTAAGGTTTCCTTATCGTCTTCCACTGATTCTTCCATCGTTTTTTCTGGTTCCGTAGTTGTTTCTGTTTGACTAGATTCATTAGGTTTTTCTCCTTCTGGTTCAGGTTTTTCAGGTTTTATTTCCTCCTGACTGAACTTGACTGTTTTTGGTTCATCTTCAATCTTTTCTATTTTCTCAGAAGATTTAACTTCAGTCTTTTGAGTTTTTGTGTCAACAGTTACTTGTTTTTCAGAACTTTTAGACTTTTTCTTTGCTTGCTTTCCTTGTTTCTTCCCTTTACCAGTTGCCCCTTTGTCTTGTTGTGTGTCTGGATTCTTACTGTCCATTTTGGCAGAAATATCTTTTTCACTTTTTGAGTCTTTTATTGCACCTTCTTCCTTAGAGTTATCTCCCTTTGCTTTGCCAGATTTTTCTTCTTCCCCTTCATCTGCACTGGCAAAAGCTGCATCATCATCAGAATCAGACATTCTACCTGCACAAATAAATAATTGCATTGGATTTTAATTATATGTCATCAACCAAACTAAAAAACAAAAATAAATAATGCCATAATTAATAATTGTATGTTTGCCCAAATGTGACCTACCAGATAAAAAGGTACCAACTAAAAAAAGTTTTTTTTTGCATTTTTTTTTAATTTCTGGATATTTCCAAGTTCCATACATTTGTACAGATAATGTGTCTTATACCAAATCTTAACAAATTATAAAAGAAAAAATATTTCCCTACCTACAATGTCCAACAACCCATGGGTCAGGTTTGGAAAAACTAAGGGTTAAGGGTGGTCTTATGATTGATATATATAAAACTAGTTTATCTCTACTGCTTTTTATTGAGGTACCTATATCAAGCTCTAGGAAAGTGAGCAGGTAGATATTCGTGTTAGGGGTATCGATTTTGCTTATGTTTCTACGATTTTTCTATTAAGGGTAGGGCTATATGGGTTATGGTGTTTAACGCAACTTTCAACAATATTTCAGCGATATCGTGGTGGACAGATTTATTGGTGGAGGAAACTGGAGTACCCACAAAAAACCACCGACCTGTCGCAAGTCACTGACAAACTTTATCAAATAATGTTGTGTCGTGTACACCTCGCATGAGCAGGATTCAAACCCACACCGTTCAAGTGGTGATAGGACCTTATTGCATAGGTAGTCATAAATCCAACTACCATACGATCACGAGCATGGCGGCCCCTACAGCTTCGGGTCATATCTTCTTACAAAAATATAAACCTTGCCAGATGTTTATTGATAATTGCTTATAGCGTTCAGGACTTTCCGAACAATGAGGTGGATCTTCACTGTCTTCAGCCAAGGATTTGCATAGTAAAATTCTACTATTTAATGTAAATCCTTGCATCAGCTATTTCAGGATTCATAAGTTAACATTTATTTTAACTGAAACTGAAAGGTCCACAAGACCACATTTCACTTTAAAAATAAGTTTGAACCCCTACTACCCACAAAGAATTTGATCATTGGGGAATCCTGAGATTATCAATCTAGCCGTATATTTTCATACATATATGACCTGAAACAAATGAAAGATAAATTTCTTTTTTCATGTTCAATAGTTTGGCAAACAGCCATTTTTCATTTTTGATTTGTTGATCAACAAATAAAAAAATGATTTATCGTTCATTGCTACCAACTGTCAATAAATGCTTGAGTTTCTTTTTGAAACTAAAATATGTACCTGATGTTTACGAGGTGCAATCTGTATCTAAATGGCAATGAAAACAGCTTCTTTGTGATTAATTTAACTTCGAATATCGTCACTTCAGCCACGTCGATTTGTTATTTATTTTTTTGGTACATTCCGTGTCACATGCAAACTTTAAAGCAAACGCTAAAGAATTGAGCATTTAAAACGTTTGGATGATAATAATAATAATCAATTCCATTCGGATTATTAGATGTTTTCCTGTCTTTGTACCAAAAGTCTAGAAATTATTATATTTATGAAAACAAATCGTGTGGTGTATGTACATTTTGCATTTGTAGTAAAGATCAACTGGATAACACTGCCAATACAGATTAAGAATGACAGAGGTTAAAAAAGACACACTATTTTCAATCAACTTTCTTTTAATGAAAATAACACTTCTCTTTACAGATACCCCAGGTTAATTCTTCTTAATTAATGTCAATGCCAATAATTTTGAATAAATTTAAATGGTAGGCAAAATGAAGACAAACATACATGTACATAGAGTCAGAGTGATGATCGGCAGACTACTTTTGTCCTATTAAAGTCACAAATAATCTTCAGATATGGCTATACACCAGTAGAAAGAAATATTGAGGTACAATAATATTAATGAAGGGATGTAAACAACCAAGGTTCCCTTTAGAAATAAAGATGGTGATCATCGCATAGAGAAATGTCCACTTGGTTTTGGTTGAATGGCAATTTCCTACCCTGGTATATGTATACATGTATCTGTTTGTTTTTAAGAGAATTAACTGATTAAGCTATATATAACTAAATGTAGTAGTACTTAAACAGCTTCATCATGTTTAAAACAAATAACAACTAAAATGTAGACAAAAAAATTACAGTATGTACAATAGTGACAGAAATTTCTCCAAATGTGAAGAAATTGATCCAGGATTAATTGGATAAAGGGTAAAAAATAAATGACTTGGGGGAAAAGGGGGTAGGAATCATAGCAAATTGATTTCTGATATATACAGGATTCAGTGAGAAATATAGAATCTAACACCGGGGGGAGTACAAGATAGGGAAATCTCCGACACCCTTGGGTAAGATTTCAATCGTTCTCTAACTCGGCTTTAAGATTTCAATCATTCTCTCGTAAGGGTAAGATTTCAATCGTTCTCTAACTCGGCTTTAAGATTTCAATCATTCTCTTACGAGGCTTGCCGAGTTAGAGAACGATTGAAATCTTACCCAAGGGTATCGGAGATTTCCCTATCTTGTACTTTTTGCCGGTGTTTGATTTTATTTCTCACTTTTATCAGCTGTTACCTAATTGTTTTGTTTACATTCCCGATCGAGCGTTTTCCTGCAAATTTTGTTTCCATTGCTGAAGTAAATATTCGATTTATCCATATGCATCCGTGTCTTGGCAGTATTTTAAATGTATTTAATAAATATATTATAAATGTTTACTACAACAGCTATAAATACCTGTAAAAAAAAAGTTGAATTTGGTCAAAGGGAGGCAATTTCTTTCTTTACGTTAGTTACTAACAAGGGAGAGCACTCTATTATTTACTCAAAGTAAACAAACATTGACTGGAATTAAGAGGCGAAAAAAAAGAGTCAAACACTGTGACAGGCGCACGATAGTTAAATCGTTAGCTAGCAGAATAGTATCCATATTAATTTTAAAATACTTATGTAGTAGAATCGTGGTTTTATTGATGAGAATAAAGTTTGAACCTTGATGAAGAGATATGAATAGATTTTTTCCAGGAAAAAGTGTGTGATTTTTTTCTTGTCTTGTATAGAGGGGTACAAGACAAGAATATCTTCCACCACTAAAAATAGGAACGGGCTTATCTTTTTAGTGAGAAATAACATTTATATTTTTCATTAATGGATTTATTCAACATTGTACATTTTTGTACTTGAAGATGATTAATTTATTGCCATGTAAATTTTTATTAAATAAAATTTACATGAATTGTTTATTCTATTTCTTTAGAAAATAATTACTTTTGGTGTCTAATAATTACACTCTTTATTTTCAAACCTGATGCATTAAATGGCTTCAACATGCCTAAAATTCTGTCAATTTTACTAGAAAGTTAAATTTTAAAACAAATGTAAATTTGTGTAAAGTTGACAAATGATGAATTGTTAACATGAAGTCATTAAAAAAAAATGTTTTACAATAATAAAGGTTAGCATGCATCATTTTTACACATTATATTTATAGAAACCTGCACCAGCTGATCATAGAAGGAAGTGGGACAAAGATGAGTATGAGAAGATTGCTCAGGCTCGACTTGAAGAGGAACAAAGAAAAATACTCGAAAAAGAATTAAAGGAACCACCTATTAAAAGAGAGCTGTTAAAACCTAGAGAATACAAAGTAAGTTGTATTTAGAGATGTAATTCTTATTCATTTATTTTCACTACTTCTATTTATATATCAACCAAACCTTCCTTAATCAAACAATTTTTTTTTATAGTTTCAATAAAGACTAAATTTTAATATTGTCTGCTGCTTTGTAGCTCAACTGGTCATATAGGTCAAGTCAACAAGCAACAATATAATTTGTTACAATAGATTTAAACTCCAAGCAGATAGGTAAAAGGGAAATAACTCTGAACAAGTAATTGTATTATCTCATACATTAACGATGACCCTATGCCTGGAAAAAGATTTTACTTTATTCTTCTCCGATACCACTGAACCATATTGTCAAAGCTATTATACTTTTTTTTTTAAATACAAATGAATTGATAATTATGCAAATAACCACAAACACATATTTTCATGAAAATGAAGGATTAAAAGGTGCTTATGCCACATTCATTAATATTTCAATTACACATGTGGCGGTCGATTTTAGCTTAGGAAAACTGCAGTACCCAGAGAAAACGTTTAAACTCTTGGACATGTAACAGGCAATCTTTATCTCGTTATTTTGTATAAAATGCACAATGCTGTGGATGGCATTCAAAGTCACAACTTTAGTGGTTATAGCCATTAAATTAATACATACACGTAAATCCAACTACCATTTACTCAGGGGGCCATCATTATTGTATAGTAGTTCGATTTACAATTACATATGCAATCACTACTATAGTTGTGAGTTATCATCCTGCTCATGTCGAGGTGTACTCGATCCAACATTTTGTGATAAAGTTTTTCAGTGACTTGAGGCAGTCAGTGGTTTTCTCCGGGTACTCCGGTTTCCTTCACCTTTGAATAAAACTGACTGCCACGATATAACTGAAATATTGTTGAAAGTGGTGTTAAATACCATATGCAACAAACATCATATACTCATGCCTACATGGCCTCCATGCAAATGAATATGTCAAACCTGTTGTAATTGTAATGTTAAGGATATAGTGGGAAATATAATTAACAGAAATTTATTATTGTAACTTATACTGTTGTGTTCTAGCTAAACTTTTATTACTTTTTTTTTTTTTTTAGGTTGATCTTGATTCTAAGTTGGGCAAATCTCAAGTTATTACAAAGACCACACCCCAATCTGGACAGGGAGGGTAGGTACAAATGTTGATCTTGATTTTATAGTTAAACAGTTTCTACTAAAAATGTGAAAGTTAATTTACCCAAGAGATGTCAAAATGAAAGTGTGATCCATCCATGCGTAATGTGTGGATGAAAATAACTCTATTAGTTTAAGCGGCCTTGGTGATGTATTGGTTAGTTTGCCCGCCTCAAGATGTAGGTTTGATCACCAGACAAGTCAAAGTAGACTCTAAAATTGATAATTGCTGCTTCTCCGTTTAGCACATATCATTAAGGATTAAGATGGGTTTGCTTGGATTCAGGATAATGTATCAGATTGGAATATCCTAAACATATGTGATCAGACCATAAATATTTATATATAAAATAAACAGTTAATAAGAAATAATAGAACTGTATTTAGAAACCACTTTCTTATTATCTCCCTTGATTAACTTGGTTAAAGCAGATAATTTACTAGTACACTTTTTGTATTTTTCAGTGGAGCTATAATTGGTTAGTCTTATAACTTAACATGATAATTGTTATTTATAATTTCAGATATTACTGCAATGTGTGTGATTGTGTGGTTAAAGATTCCATTAATTTCCTTGATCATATCAATGGAAAGAAACGTAAGTTTCTATTCTAATGTAATATAGTTAGACAAAAAAATTAGGATATTTTAAATTTCAGAGAATACATGATGGCCATTAAACTTAAAAAATAATCATTAGTTGACGTATTAGCAATACCATTTTAGTAGAATCTTGATATTTTTATACCCAAGTTATAAAATAAAATTACGAAGAATGAATAAGGATGTAACTGAACAGGAAAATAGATCCATCTAAAACTCAGGTTAAGGCATAATGCTTTCATTGTGGTTCTTCATTTCAGTCACCATAAGGGGCCCGGATGGCTCAATGAGTTAGGTAGTTGGATTACCTAACAACTCATACAAGCCTATCACCAATATGGCATGGGTTCATACCCGGCTTTGTAAATTACAAAAAAGGGTGCACTCGACTCGCAGCCGTGTACTCCGGCTTCTTCCACCACTAAAACTGGTTGCCATGATATAGCTGAAATATTGCTGAAAGTGGCGTTAAAACATCAAAAATCAATCAATCAAAAAATCAGTCAACATAAGAAGGTCATTAAAATGATTAGAAAATATTAAAGTGTGCTTAACATGACTCGTATCTTGCAGACGAATGGTCCTCTAAACCTCAAACACAAAGCAAATCTGTGTTAATTTTCTCACAGAAGCTGGGCAATCAAAATAATCGTGTATACATACCAATACTGCTTGAAATTGAAGACTGAAGTTTGTAGATGATATATTTGTGTCAAAAGATTCCTTTTGTCAACCCTTTAACAACATGCTGTCTTGCTGCTTCTTCACCCTTAGCTTCTGAATGGAGAGATTGGAGGGAAAAATACATATTTTCTCTTCAGAATCTACAAACATGCTTTAAATAAAAACAATTTATTTAACCCATTTAAATAAAATTTGATAGGATCTGTTGGGGAAAAGACAAACCTACCAATTGTCATTTATGATCTTCATGAAATGTTTTTCCCCAAGACCATTTTGTCTTTTTTTCAATAAGTGAGAATACCCCTCCCCTTTTCCCTCCCAATTTATTTTTCAGTTGCATTTATATAAGAGATTGCAAAGAATATGATTTAGTTCACAAATTTGTCAAAGGGAGACAAATGGTGTGACAATTTTTAAAGGGAGATAATTGAGTTTATGCAGTTGGTAAAACACTTCTTCTGATGTTACTGCTGTTCTCCATTAATATTCTTCTATTTTCTTTAATACTATTTATGAACATCTTGTGTTTATTATTTGCAGATCAAAGAAATTTGGGTATGTCCATGAAAATAGAAAGATCATCTTTAGATCAGGTGAAAAAGAGATTTGAACACAATATGAAGAAAAGAGAAGAAAAGAAAAAAGAATATGATTTTGAAGAAAGGATGAGAGAATTACAGGAAGAGGTATATTATAGACATAGATTTTAGTGAGAAATTATAAATAGTTGTAAAAACCAAAAAGAAAAGAATTAAAAATTTTAAAAATTGAAATGTAGAAACATTTGCACAAGTGGTGCATCGTAGGAAAATTGTTTAAATGTCAATTACAAAATTTTTCAGGCATGTAAATCAAAAGCTTTATTGTGAACACTGTCAAAGCTACATAAATCACAATTAACATAAAAGATACTAAAGTTAATTTGATGCTCCAGATGTACTTTTTGGAGTTTAAGTACGAAAAATTGTATTCAAAGTTTTATGACATTATCGACCGGTGAACTTTTGAATGCTTGGTCGATTCTTTCTGCATTTTTCTTTACTTCCATTGACCAAACCATCTGATAAAATTTGCAAGCTGTGTTTTGATTGGTTTATCTAAAGTTCACCTTGATGAAAATTTACCTTGAGTTGTATATGGTGGAATGTAGCATGTTTAACATTTGATGAGGGGCCATCATGGCCGTGATCGTATGGTAGTTGGATTTACAACTACGTATGCAATTGGTGCCTATCACCACTGATGTGAGTTTGAATCCCGCCCACGGCGAGGTGTACAACATTATATGATAGTTTGTCGGTGACTTGCTACAGGTCGGTGGTTTTCTCCGGGTACTCCAGTTTCCTCCACCAATAAAACTGACCACCACAACATAACTGAAATATTGTTGAAAGTGGCATTAAACATCATAAAACCAAACCAAACATTTGATGATTTAAATACTTACTATCAAACTATCTATTTATAGGAAGAAAGACAGAAATCATACAGAAAAGAAAAGAAATCAGACAGAAAACGCAAGGCAGATGGAGAATTGAACTTGAACATTGACCCAGATATGGCAGCTGTGATGGGATTCTCAGGGTTTGGGGGTTCTAAAAAGTGATATCTCTTATTAATGTGTTCAAATGTGTACAAGTATTATGTGTATGCCGATGTTGTTATTTTTGGACGTGATATTAGGTGTATGATGGTTATAGAATATGCCACATGGGGATTGTGTTAGTAAATGACATTGTGACTGTCCCTTTAAAAAACATAAATCTATTATTAAAGATAGAATAGTGGAATCGGAAGGAGCGAACAATTTCAGCATTTTTATTTTAATATGAAATATACAAAATTTATATTTTTATACATCCATTGAAGATGTCACGTATAGTGGTATGCCATTGCCCTTCCGTCCACACAGACTAAGATATTTAAGGTTTGCTTTGATCAAATTTCACAAATATTTTACGCAACCTTAGGATTGGTGAAAGTATGCCACATTTTGATTTTGATGTTTACACTTTTGCTGTTGAGTAATGGGACTTTAAACAATAGTATAGTCCCACATTTCTTAATTTCACTATAATATAAATTTTCTCTGACAGTAAATCTAATAATTTTATGCAATGTAAAGATCGATCAAAGTAAGATCTTGTTCTATTTTGACAATTTTCACATTTCCCGTTCCAGAGCTATTAAACAATGTGTGCATAAAAACAAATCAAATTTGAAAAATGCATTGCTTGTTGATTACAATGTTTGGAAAGCTTGTCAGTGTTTTAAAACTTGAAGAGTAAACTGCAAATATAAGTAATTCATTTATAGAATTAAAAAAATAACTTAATGTTACCAATGGCAAAATGGTGGGGGGGGATAGGAATAATGAAATTAGGAGGGTAATTAAAGACACATTAACTGGTTTAACCCTGCCACATTTTTGTGCCTGTCACAGCCAGGACAAGGATTTCCAACATCATATGTTATGATCATTTTTTTTTTTGTGTTCATTGAATTGAGGTGAGAGGCGATTGTTCGTTTTGTTGATATTAGTGGAATTGTTGACCATAACTCTTTATACTTTCTTTTCATAAAATTATATGAAAAATAAAAACAGCAGAGGGAGTAGTCACAGAAATGAAGTCAATGATTGGTATATGATTGATGTGGGACTGATGTAACTTTGTTGATCATTTTATCAATTTTAAAGTTGTTGTTGCACTTAGCAAATAAAAACATTACTAACCATGTAATTAAAGGGAGATAATAAAATAGTCTCCTTTTACCCACAAGGCCAAATAAATGAAGATTTTATTATTAAATTGCATACTTAAATTGTAGCTTAAAAATGTAAGCTTTGTTATAGGAGTTACCTGGAATATTTTTCACGACTCATTTAAAAAAAAAATTATTATTATTTCAAAATTATTTAAATATGGAAAAAACATCTTGCCAAATGAGATTAATAAATGACACTCAAGAACAAACATTTTCTGGATTATTGATTTTAAGATATTTTAATTAAACACACAATTTTACCTATAAAGATTACAACTATTAGACCCATAATAATATAGTTCACATAGACTAATGATCAAGAAAATCTTAATTAAATTATAGGGACAGTCATTACAGGTAATTCCGTACACTGTCGAATTCTGCACACTACTATGAATAACATGGATATGCACCTAATATACCATTTGCCAATTCCCGACTTGATTCTAAAATTATACGCCTTTTCCACATGTTTGTAGTAGTTGTTTACCATTAAGACGGACAAAAGTGTCAATTTCATGCAATATTCAACCAAAATGACATATATTTTTCTCATACTCCTGTATAAAATTTAAATGTTGTAACGGCTTGTGAATTTTTTATTTGCTATAAAGTTAACTTCTATTATTTTACAAGGTTCAATTATCTATAAATTTTCAGAAAATTAGACTCAAATTCTTATTCCTTTCTGTTGCTCTTGCATAGAACGGGAACCATTCTGTCCTCTGTAAGGAAAATAACTCAAATAAAAAAATGTTAAAAGTGTATACGGTAATTTTAGAATCAAGTCTGGGATTGGCAAATGGTATATTGGACGGTGCATAGCATTACCCTCCAGCATTGTACTGGTACATATTTATTATGATTCATGTAAATCTTGTGAACAGATATTTAGAATTTATGACATACCTAACACCATCTTTATATTAAGTTTATCTGATTTACACAGTTTAACATTTTATCTATGTAAGTTCAAATCTCAAATCTTATAATGTTTTTCAGACATACTTCTCTATTATGCTGGTTTCAATTCTGAGAAAAAAAAGAAATTTTTTTTTTTTTTTAAATAAGTATGATCATTAAAATATTTTTTAATAAACTTTTAGAAAAAAAACTTGTTGTTTTGAGTACTTAGAATAATTGGGTAGCCATTTAAATGTATATTGGCAACTCAGCAGTGTCATTTTATCCTTAATTTACTTTCATTGTGAAGGACAAACACGTGATAGAACATTGTTAGTATAGTGATAAAGTTTGTCAGTGACTTGTGAGAGGTTGGTGGGTTTTCTCTTCTGTTCTCCAGTTTCCTCCACCAATAATACTGACCATCAAAATAACTGAAATATTGTTGAAAGTGGCATTAAACACCCTAACCCCTTCCATGTCTGGAGTGTGGTAGATCATGGGTTTGAGCCCCTGACAGGTCAAATCAGAGACTATAAAATTGATATTTGTTACTTCCCACTAAATATGCAGCATTGAAGAGAAAGAGTAAAGACTGGTTGGCTATGAATCAGAATAATAATGTGTCTTGAGTTTTAGTGGCAGGTTTTCCTGCAGATTGTTGTTTAAATCAGCTAGCACTATAAAAATCCAACTAAACGTGTTGGTCTAGTACAATGCCGACATCATCTCATCGAAATGAAACTTGTTCTTGCCATGATATAGCTGAAAATTGCTTGTGTGGTGTTAAACAACAATCACTCATGAATCAATAACAACTGATTTAAGAAGAAATAAAAAGATTTTTTCATCATGGATAATTGATGTAAAATTTAATTTTTGACACAATTTATTTTCTCAACAAGAACAACAAATAATTATAAACATTAAAATAACAAACAATTTTATAACAAAATTTAAACTGAAAAACACAATTAAAAAAATATGTTCCGTTAACATTTGTCTTCATACACGCTCAAACAATTTCGCATCTTCATTCATAGGGAGCACATTAACTCAACTATAATTCTATGTAGACTTTTAGTAAAAAAAAACTGGCTCAAGTTAAAAAAAATTGATTCATAGTCAAAACATACAGTAACCATGTTAACTAAAGTCAATTTGAGTCATGATGAGTCTTAATCAGAAATGCTTAACACTCGTAAATACTGTTAGTTTTATCCAGTTCCTTCCAACTAAAATATAGACTGATTTTCAAATAGTGAATTAAAATTACTATTTCCTGGAGTAACAGCACTTGCTAACAATCTGAAAAATAAATGAAAGTTGCAAACTGTTAGTTAATAAAATGAAGAAAAAAAATACAACATAGTTTGAACAGTTCTAAAATCCAATAAAAAAAACAGAGGCAAAATCGATTTATACATGGCTGTTCATTTCCCTGGATGGTGCAGGCACTTAAATAAAAGGTGGCAGGGTTAAACTAGTTTTATGGGTACAGACATCCCCTGTTCTTCTTAACCACATCGGTGGTGTAATGGTTTGTGTGCTTGCCTCAAGTGTGGTAGATCGTGGCTTTGAGCCCAAGTCGGGCAAACCATAGATGAGACTATAAAATTAGTATTTGTTGCTTCTAAGCTAAGCACACATCATTAAAGAGAAATACCCAATACAGGTTGGTTTTGGAAATAGGATAATGTGTCAGAGTGAAGCAACATGAATACCCAGAGCAGGGGCGGATCCAGGGTGGGGTGGATGGGGGAGTCGCACCCGGCATGCCCCCCCCCCCCTAAAATTGGAAAAAATATGATTTTTTTTGCGTAAAATCGTGGGGTTAACACGAAATACCCCAAAAATTTTCGCTCCACTCGGCACAATTATTTTAAGTGTGCCCCCCACCCCTAACTTGAAATCCTGGATCTGCCCCTGCAGAGATTGTTGTTTTAGTGAGCAAGCACTATAAAAATTCAACTAAGCGTGTACAAAGCAACCTGTTTTCATTTGAAGGAATCAGTTTATGGCATAATTTCAGTCATTTATACTTGTGATTCAGTTTAAAACTATCAGTCTCCTTGATGAAATTAAGCATTATTATACACAGTATTTCTGCTGCTTTCCCCCCATCAGTATGTTACTCTAGAACTCCTCCAAGTTGACCGTGGATAGTATCTTTGTAATTAGAACCATCCAATTTATCAAATATGATTGAAACACCTTTTTGAGGTGAATTTGACTGCTCTTTTTATGCAGTCCTCACAATGAACACCGGTCCTATGGCCCAAGACCAGTCTCGTCCTGAATATAGCTGAAAAATTGCTCGCTGGACGTTAAACATCAATCTATCAACCCAAGACCAGTAAACCCTTGTTCGGATCAGTAAATTTTTCAGTTTTTATTTAGATATACCGTATAACCGGTGTATTCTGCGGTCAGTTCCGGACCGCATTAATTAAAATTAAGAATATTGTGTAAAATAAATGTTTAATGTACCTAAATAATAAATCAGTACAAATTACCTTTTCAAACTAACTCCAATTCATCCGGAAGTGTCAAATATTTAATTATGTCTAATTACTATATCCAAATAAATGTCTACACAACAATTAAATGTTATTTAGCTGTTGCATGATGATTTTTAACCATTAATTACAATTAATCTAGACCTCGAAAAATTATTGTACCAAGCTGACAATAATTAAAACAATCACATGATCAAATGTTTACAATCATAATAAAGTTTATTAAAGCAATATTTAAAATTGTTGTTGCATAAATTAACATTCATGTTTTTTTTTATTGTTATAGGAGCTGCGATTGAATAATTATCAAACTGCATGACCTCAGGAGTCATCTAAAAACCATAAAATAGAAATGTACTAGTAGTAGAATTCCAGTTAACCTGAGTTTTTTTGTCTACATTATATTAAAGAGTTGAATATAATTGCTTCTATTTCTAATTCCTTTAAAAAAAAAAATTCCTATATGCTAAAAAGTATGAAAATTTGACTTTAAAAATATATATATCCGAACTGTCAAATATTATACTGATATCGATCCAACTGTTGACTTTGTATTTAAATTTCCTGTCAACAAAATAGATCGCGAAAACAGTGATTTTTTTTTTTTTTTTTTTAATTTGTGTATTCAGAAGCTGTGGCCTTTGAAAACTTTCAAAAGGACTAAATATGTTTTTACTCCTCTAAGGACCACTGTCCTGTGCACCAGTTGTTTATCGTAACATTATGAAACTGTTCTTCATCCCTTCAGTTGTTGCTTCCTGTAGGCTGTAATACAAACATTTTTTTTCGACACCGAGATTTTCAATCCGCAGAAATAAAAATCCACAAAAATTAAATGTCTTCTTTTTAGTTCAAAACCGCAGAAATTACCGGTTATATGGTATATATAAAATCAATTCAAGAATTTGATTCAGACCAGTAAATTCAAATTTCCATTTCAAAGACTGTTTATGGTTCAAATGCAGCTACAGAAGTGTCAGTAATAAGTTATTAACAATGTTTTTTAAAACAAGAGGACGTTTCTCAGTCATCTCTCATCGAAGGGGCAAAGTCCTGAGATGAGAGACAACTGAGAAACGTCCTTGAGTTTTAAAAAACATCTTTAATCATTTTATCGCTATGATAGTATGTTTATCAAGAATTTGGTAATGTGACGTCATTATAACGTCATATTAGAAAACAGCAATATTACTACGCATCCTTGACAGCGATTAGCGATAATTTGAATCTTCTCAGCACTTACGTGATATGAAACATATTGGGTTTTAAACATCAAAGGGAAAGTAAACAAAAGAGCGATAATAAATTGTACATAACTTGACAATGTAAAAAAAAACCCAGATAAAATGTACCATAGTTGAATTTTGTATATGAGCCCTATATACATGTAAGAATAATAAAATAGTTATTTGTTGAACAAAATTACCTCCTGTTTGAAGTTTTTGTACGTTTTTCTTCTGGAGGTGTCATTTCAAAAAACAGTTCACATAAAGCTTTATCAGGACTTTTTCCCTGCAAAATGACAATGGCATTCATAAATCACAACAGTTCAGTTCATGAACAGATTTGGCAAATGATGAAACAAATAAAAAATAAATTATGAAATAAAAGCCAGGGGCAAGAAATCAGAAAGCTAATTACTTATCGAAGAAAGAATAGCATTGGTAGTGTAATGGTAAGTGTGTTTCCCTCGAATGCAGTAGATCATGTATATTTGATCCCTGGTCGGGTTAAACCATATTGGTATTTCTGCTTCTCGGCCTAGCACATACCATTTAGGAGTAGGAACAAAGACTGGGTGGCTTGGAGTCAGGAAAATGTGTCAGAGTGGAGTGAGATGTCTACTCTTTGACAGTTGTTTCAGTTTCAACTTTGCATGTTATCTAGTACATAGCAGATATCATCATCATGATCATCTCATCAAAAAAGTTCTCGCCATGATATAGCTGAAAAATTGATCACTTGAACAACTATAACTTATGGAAGATGTCTGGAGAATGCATCATTCCTCACATGTAAAAGACAACTTTCATCAGATCCTAACAAGTGCTACCATTTAACCTACTTGTTAAATTGTTCTGGTCATGAAGATAGTTGAAAGTGAAATACCTGCTCCGTTGACATAAAACAACAATAAAGCAATCATGATTTCTTGTGTATAATACTCACACAAGCTGGACAAGAATTTTTGTAAGAAAAAGTGAGTATTAGGCCATGCAAAGTTAATTACTTGGTTCTCAGGCCCTTTTTTGTCAAAATTGATGAGTGAGGGCGGCATTTTTTTTTAATCCTTTTACTGCTGTAAAAAGTGATGAGGGAGGCAATTTTTCTTCTTTTTTTTTGTGAAAAATATGGCAATGTATAAATCTTTTCATTACTTTATTGAAAATTTCAATTTTATTTCTTCCAATGGTGGCAGAAACATCACAAGTTGTTAATTTTTATGGAAACGTCCAATCCGCTGGTCCCAACTACCATTTTTTATCTCCGTAAACAATTCCAATAAGGTACAAGCTTCGGAGAAGCCCCCTATTATGTTTCCTGGTAAAACTGGCAAACATTTGTGCCGAATTTGCACAGAAACGATTGACATTTTGTCTAAATGTCAAACGGAAACACGTTTTTTATTTATACATTGTCATAACGATGCTTTAAATCTCATTTAAGCATGATGCGTTTTAAAGCGTTTCACCGACCACGCGATATAAGAGAAAAACGGATGCGGTTGTTTTTTCTGTACGGACAGCGCTACCGCATTTAATTTTTTTTTGCCAAAAAATCGGCAATGCGGCGACGAATTTCCACATGCGGGCGGGCCTGAGAACCAAGAAATTAACTTTGCATGGCCTTATATACAACTATTTATGTTACATGTTGTTTTAGAACGACTTATTACCGGTATTTCACCCAGTATTTAACCGCATCGGTAGCGTAATATTTAGCGTGCTCGCCTCGAGTGCGGGTCAAACCATAGACTATAAAATCGATATTTGTAGCTTCTCCACTAAGTATTCAGCATTAAGGAGAAAGAACAAAGGCTGGTTGGCTCGGAATCAGAATAATGTGCCCGAGTGGAGTGACATGTCTACCCACAAACTGTTGTTTCAGTGAGCTAGCACTATAAAAATCCAATTCAGCATGTTGGTCTAGTACAAAGCAGAACTCATCATCATTTCATTGAAAATTAACTTGTTCTCCATGATATAGCTGAAAAATTGCTGAATTGGCATTAAACAACAATCGCCCAGTATTTTGTCACAATAGAAAATATCATTGAGTGTCCGAGAATGAATAACAAGGTCCTTCTTTAAACATCTTATTATTGCAAACAAAAGAAAGTGTAAAATCTATGTAATAAACAGAATAAGAAAAAGAAATCACTCATATTCAAACAATGGCAATTCACTCATGCACTAACGATCATTTGTATTTGTGAATTACTGAATTGTTCGGTTACTCTCGATTTATTTTCGATATTCGAAGATTAATGCAAGAATAGTTATGCTACAATTATCTTTGATTAAAATTTGTTAATTTATTACCAATTCATGTAAAGCAGTTGGTGTCTTTCTATTGGCAAATCTTGTAATTTTGGGACATTTCGCTGGTTTTGTCTCTCTCTTGTAGATTTTTTGGTCTTTTATTTTCATACTATCTGTTGCCCAAAAGTCTGTTAGTAATTCATTTTTCACCCCATTGTTTTGCTTTTCTTCCTTGATCTCTGGAATTACGATGCATGGTTCTTCATCTATTGTCGTCTGAACAATATTTTCTTTACCAATATCTTCTTCTGTGGTACGGGGTATGTCTGATTCTTCTTTGGTAGTATGCCCCCTATCTGTTTGTTCAACAATTTCGCTATCTTCTCTCCGTATGTCATCCTCTAATTGTTGTGACGATCCTGATCCTGACAAACTATTCTTTGATTCAGATGATGCACTTGATAGCTGTAAATAGATATTGCTGTGAAATTATTCCTACCATATGCCTACCGGTACTCTAGGACAATTGAACAACTTAATTTTGTTATCACTGGTCCAGTGAGGCCATGCTAAAAAAACATTTATTTTAAGTTTCTCTGCCCACAATTTTAGAAGTCGGTAGGCAGATATGTAAATTTATTTTTCTTTCTTCCAAGATCCCAAAAAGACAAATATTTTTTTGTGAAAACATAAAAAAATATATAAAAAATTTGTGTTTAAGGCAGATATTAGTGGGTCGGTGCAGTAAGATAACAGCACATCAATACTTTTATGTGGATGGCCTGTGTTATAAATACATAAAAAAAAACAGACAGTAGATTGGTTGTCAATATCAAAGTATATCCAATTATTAATATTAGAATCTGAATCTGCTTGAAGTAAACAATCAAGATAATCATGACTGCAGGAAATAAACTATCATGCCAAATGTATGTCAATTTTTCAAAAAAAAACACCTAAATATTCATGTAAAAACATTCTCAAGAAGTTGTTTTGCATGCAGCATTAAGGAGCAAGAAAGACTGGTTTGCTCAGTCAGGATGTGCACGATTGGAACTAGCACTATAAAAATTCAACTAAGCATCTTGGTCTAGTATACAGGGGACATTTATTATCAATTCATCAAAAAGTAATACATGTTACATTGTATGTTATAAGGCAACAAGAATTTCAACATGCATTACTTGCCTTATTATATCTAATATTGCTTTTGAACCTGGTCTTTTCACATTTCAAAAGTACCCAAAATCAATCATTTTTTTTTTGTTTTTTGTACAAGCCAAGGACCTTAAAGTTCCATTATATTACCTGACTAATGCCAGACAGGGCAGGAGACAAGATCTTGGGTGACATAACAGGGCTGTTTACTGGAGTGTTGGGAGGAAATGCAGCTTCCTTCATTCTCTTCAGAGCTTCCAAAACTGTATTATTACTGGTTGACTTGCATGCCACAAACATGCCATCGTCATTGCTCTCTGAATCACTCAACTCTATACCGTGGGGTCTTTCTGGGATTCTAAAGAATTGACCAACTGTTGAATACTGTGGAACATCCACATCTATGCTTTCCCCATCATCAGATTCCAACTCCTCTGAAACATCAGTCGTGTCATTGTTTAATTGCTGATTTTGGACAATTTCTTTCTTGGAATCAGATAATTTATCACGACTACAACCAACTTTTGCATCACCTGAAGCATCAACCATAGTTTCTTCTTCATCATCTGTCTTTGGACAAATCAACGATGTCCTAACATTTTTCTTATATACCGATACTTCACTCGTCTTATTTTCTGTTCCGTCAGTAGTCAGGCGTGTATCCCCACCACCTCCTCTGGATTGTCTTTTCCTAGGAGCTTTTTTCGCTTGTTCTATCAATTCTTTCATCGTTGCATCATCCATCAGGGGTGTGTATTGGTTTATATTAGACTTTGATACCACTGGTGTTGACCTGGTAATTCTTCCTGATGTTATTTCTGGTGTAGTTTTATTTTTCGAGACATTCTTTTTCCTACAAATTGGTTTTCCTGGGGATTGCATCATTTTTAATGTTTTATTTTCGTTTATGTTATTCTTTTCTTTACACTCCATCAATTTCAACTTGTTTTCACTTGTAGTGACATCGTCATTTAGTTCCTTATTTCTGTCAATTGCCTCGTCCATTTCAACTTTGACCTTGAATGTAGGTTTGCTAACCAATGGATCGTCAGTTTCTATACACATAGAAAAATCATCAATTTCGTCAAAGTTACATACATCATCTGTGTCTCTTCGTATCAGATTAATGTCTTCTTCAGAAGAGTATCCTTGGGAATCCTCCAAAGGACTGCTGTTAATATCTGCTGAAGACTGAGATATATCTTTTGTTCTTTGTGGAGAAAAACTCACTCTGTTTCTCTTTTTCATAGATAACTCGTCAAATCTGAAAAGAAATTTAAAATAAACTGTTGAACTCAATAGGTGCAGAGATAAAACTTAACAGGGGCCCAGTAGTCCAAGACTACTAAAATATGGACAGGACCCATGAAAATATTCAGACAGTAGTCCATATGACTACTCAAACTTTGAATATTTAATGTGCAAAGTCAGTTGCTGGGCACAAAGAATTTTTGCTGGTTTACTAAAATTGTCATGCTAGGGTGCCCAGCTGGTCATTGCAGCAAAAATTCTAAGATTGTCCCTGAGGTGGAAGACGAATGGACCAATTGATTTTAGTTTGAATAAACAGAAATTTTGAGTTATACAGATAATCATCATTATTCTAGTGTAAAAAAAATTGTATACCGGTAATCAAATTTTTGAAAAGTGAAAATCTTGTAATATTTATTATACATGTACCAGTAATAATTTAAAGGAACACAATATGTATTCTAGTGCTGAATGTTATCAGTATACTATATTTTAATTTTATTTGTAAATCATCTATATTTGTCTTTTAGTACATTTATGTGTAAATTTTAAACTTGCTACAATTCCCAGTCTTGTTATTGTAACATGAATGCATTCTTTTCCTTTGATCTTTTTATGGCTTATATACCAGAATGTAAGCAACAGCTAGGAACTAATCTATGAAATAATACACGCAGATACAAGATGTTGCACACTTTAAATCTGGGCTTTAGTTTTATTACTCTCAGACTATAATCAACGACCTACAACATGTAGATGTGATATTACATGTTACAAATCATTTATACCACGGTTTTCCGTGGTATATATATTACACAATCCCATTTAAAAAATGCTGCTACGAAAGCTCAATTCTTGACTGACCACTTACTAATAACATATCTCTTCTCAACATGTGGATAGTATTAAATATAAGTGGTCAGTTCATTTTCATTCGACATCTTTGTTAAACTTGATTAGATGGTAAGAGGGATCAAGAAGCCTTTTAATTCTAAAGTTAGACAGTTAAAGGTCAAGGTCTCTGTACATAAAAACTAGATTATTCCTCAACTTCCTTCAGAACTTGATTTTTGTTCAATATATTGGGTATCTGACAAAACATTTGCTTAAACTTACTGACAATACATGTATATACTATCACTATTAAACTTACTGGCATTCTTAAATTAGGAGATATTAAACTGTATTGTATTTTAAGCTTTGCAGATGTAAATCATCAGTTTTACGGTCGCAAATTGAGTTTATTTGCGACGGTAAAACCAATATTTACTTTCGCCTAGCTTAAATACAATAACAGTTATCTCCATTCTAATGTAATATTAAACATAAAAATGTATTCTTGTATTTTCCTGGTTCTAAAAATCACACAAATTAAAATTTCGCGAAATGTTGAAGATTTGGCACATAAACAACATGACGTCATATCAAGACTTCCAGTTTAAAACGTAAATTTATATAAGATAAGGGTAATAACAAAATTACCGAACACAGAGCAATCTTCCAAAGGGAAATTCAAAACTCATAAATCAATAAACAGACAAAATCAGTCAACAACCGGGAAACTGGAAAACCGCAATGGTCCTGACTTGGTACAGGCATTTCTAAAGAAATGGTGGATTGAATCAGATTTTACGGTGCCAACCTCTCGCTTCCATTACAGTTCAAAGGTTCCCGTTGTCACTAAAACAGCATTTACAACAATACTGGAAAAAACAGATGTCTTTTGGTTTCGTGTATGCTTCAATTTTGATCAAATTTAGCTAAAATCAGTTTGTAAGATTGTCATTTTAATTATTTTTGTGTATTGTTGTAAAGATGACATGTAGGATTTCACGTTTTCAAGATGGCGGATCCTTTCAGTTGGACCCCTTAGTTACGACTTGTAGATTGACTTTACGTAGAATAGTAACCAATCAAATCTGATGATACAAACGAATTGCATTAATAGAATATCACTTTTTAACTTACTGACAATCTATATTCTCACTGTTGGACATTTGTTTCAATATTCCAGGTTGTGTGCCTGGTGTTTTGTCTGACTGAAATCTGGTTTTGGAAAAATCTTTGGTAACAAAAGGAACAGATGGAGATGGCATCAACCAACTTGGACACGATCTGTCTTTTTTAACAATCATTTCTGGACTGCTAAAGTCACCATCATATCTTTTGGGTTCATTCTCTTGTTTGAAATCTTTCCAAATACTACATTTGTTTTTTCTAGTCATATCGTTACCATCATTGTTTCCTTTTTGGTGTATCTGCTTTGCAATATTTAATGATTTTGTTGGTGTTTTTGTGAGAACGACTTTGTTGAAATTCTTTTTGTCAGCTCCAGACATATTTTTCCACAACTGTCTGACTTTAGAGTTTATTTGAGTTTTAGTTAAGAAAGGATATAATAATTTCATATGAATCGTTTCCTTCTGTTGGAACATTCTAAAACTTATTTTCTGTGTTTTGTATAGAGGATTTGTCATATCTTTTGATACTGACAGATCACTGGTTTGAAGACAATCTAAAAGACGTCTCTTCATGGCCATCTTCTTGTTCTGCTGAGTTAACAATTTAATGTTGGCACTGAAAATAAATATATATGCTCCTTGAATATGGTAATTCTAGTTATGATATTCTATGATTATCATGTTTCCTTATCCGAATACCTAAGCAGGGACAAAACTCAGTATTTTTGCTGCAGTTGTGAGCTGGGCTTTACTAAAATTAGAATCTGTATCCTCTAGATATCAAGTACTAATTTGAGACCTGTAAATAGTTTTAACCTTTTTCACTTGTCATGTGAAACCTTCGACATAATCTTCAACTTATTGAAGGTCATCAGTATCTGGTAGAGAGTTAGGGTTAGGTTATGGTGTTCAACGCCATTTTCAACAATATTTCAGTTATATCGTGGGGTTAGTTTTATTGGTGGAGGAAACCGGAGTACTCAGAAAAAACCACCGACCTGCCCCAAGTCACTGACAAACTTTATCACATAATGTTGTATTAAGTATACCTCACCACGAGTGGGATTTTAACTCACAATGTTAGTGGTAATAGGCACTGATTGCATAGGTAGTTGTAAATCCAACTACTATACCATTACCACCACAATCCTCCTTTGATAAATATAAGTTGTTCTTTAATTTTTGATTTTTACCAAGTTTCGAATGAGTTTTCTGTAACGTTAATTGTGTCTAGTTCTTTTTCCAAGTTATCATATAATGTATACAAATGAAAAAATTGTAAAATTATAATTACATTTTGTATGAAAATAAAACATTTATATGTCATGGCAGACATGATGCACCGAAAAATAATCTTCATTACATTGAAGGTTTTCAATAAATAAAGAAGATGAGAAGAAGTCTGTCAAATTAATTACTGACTCTAGAATATTAGGCAACAGGAATCTGAAACAAGATGTTGCATACTACGTCGTGCTAAGAATACCCCCATTCGTTCGTTTGTAAGTCGCACGGTAAACAGGAAGTAGATGTGCGGTAAACCTGGAAAGGGGATACACGGTACAAGTCACCATGCCAAAGCCATATATCAAATATAAAATCATTTCTTCCAGTAGAAGCTGAGATAACTGTTACGAAAGTTTTCATTTACGGCAAACATGAAAAATTCTAAGTCGCACTGTAAACAGGAAGTAGATGTGCGGTAAACCTGGAAAGGGGAGATATGGTACAAGTCACCATGCCAAAGCCATATATAAAATATAAAATAATTTCTTCCAGTAGAAGCTGAGATATCTGTTACGAAAGTGTGAACGGACGGACGGACAAGGTGATTGCAATATAGCCCCCTCTCTACGAGTGGGGGTATAATATAAAAATTTATATTCATTTAGTATTGGGGTAATATTGCTGGGCAATGGCCTTGAATGGCAATATCACATGTCAGCTCAAGATACTTGGCAAGTAGCCAAGCTCAGTACCCCCAAGGCCAAGTCTACTATAATTTGGCATTGCTCCTGAAAATTTTCACATTAGGCAGTTCCAGGGGGCAGGCCATCCCCCTTTTTTATTAGCTAAGTTATAGTGGTAAAGACCACAGTCACTTGAAGTTTCTAAAATAAGGGGAAAAAATTAGAAAAACCTCTAAAAATTTTGGTTATCTATAATAAATATATATATTTTTCCCTTAATTTTGAAACTTCAAGTGACTGTGTGAAGACAAGGACTTGTAATAAACGTCCTTAGTGAAGACTACTTTAACATAATATTTCCAATTTTGTCTTTATTTGTCTTCTTACCAAGTGCAGTAATTTTTGCTTTGAATTATCGATACATCTCGGTATCTTTTGGATTTTTTTTTTAAACAAATTGTTTTGAAATCCGATTTCTTTCCAACCCCCCTTTTTTATGGAAATGTCTGGATCCACCTTAGTCCTATAACATAGAACCTCGCACGTCAATATTTTCATTTTATATTATCGTTTTATATTCATTTTTTATTGTTTTTGCTATTTTTCTTTTTCTTTTTTACTATTTTTTTTTATTGTCAATGTGCCGTGCGAGGCCCTATCGGAAGATGGTCAAATCATGTAGCATGTCAAAAAATAAAAACAGACTCTATTCTGAGTAAAAAGTTATAAAAGTAGCTTTACCTTACATAGTTATGGTAATTTAAAGTCTATAATCCATCACATTCATCGTTATTCCAGTGAAATATTCTCAGTGTTTTTGACAGGAATACGTTGATATTCAAATATGGCGGTTAAGAACATTTTAAAAATTTTGAACGAAACGAACGTTAAATTAACGAGGATTAGTTCCAATGAAGAATACAGCGATAACTTCAGAAACTTTAGAGTTACTACTCAACAAATACATCATATTTAACAAAATACAATTTTGAGGGTGAGCGAAGCAATCCTCATTCACCATGAACAGCCTCCCAAATTACAATTTTAGTTCGTTTTGTGACATATTTTTTCTAGAATCCGTAAATTTAATTAACACTGATTTTAAACTATGGCGGCAGAGAACGAGTTCGCCTTGGAAAAGTAATTGTCAGTTCTAATGGGATTAACGATTCTACAGATAAGGTCAGTTAATTATTTATTCATTTTTATTGTTAAGGGGTGTAAATTACATGATTCGGGGGTATGCAGTGGGTTAACTTGTGAATCTGCTCGCGACTTGAAATGACATCGGAAAGTGCTACGTATATTTTGACATTTCCGATATGACTTCGCATTTAAAAAAAAAATTAAAATTAAAAAATCAGCATGAAAACGTTAAAATTAGACATTATAAATGCGAAGTCATATATTATAGGACTAGATCCACCTCTGATTAGCCCAACTGGCTATTGGAGATTTGAATATTACAATACAAAATCCGTTGCTGGTCCCAAAGAAGTTTTGTTGAGCTACTAGGATTTATATTTTTGGGACCCACGCTGTGATACTTCACAGGAATCGGAAATGTTATCGACAATACGTTATAAATGCCAATCATCCAATGCCAATGGACCACTAACCATGGCAACTCTTCAACTGAGCAATCGACACTTATTAAAGTTGTTATACGTTGGGATTCTGCTTCTATACAAATAAATGCACCTATAATTGAAACTCTGAATATGTTTGAAATACTATTATTTCACTGGTAACAAAAATATTCAAGCCTTTTGACTTTTGTAATCTTCCGCCATTCTTAGTTGTGATTAAGTCACGAACAGGTGCGTGATCTGCACGAGATTTAAACGTGACGTCAGTAGTTGCTATCAAACAACAGTATGGTTGACATGAAGTGAAGAGAAAGTAAAGGATATTTACAACTATTTAATCATGTCGATGCAGAAAGATAGCGTTGACTTTGATTTCTTTGATACTCCAAGAGAAGAACAAAAGACTCATTTTGTCCCGCAAGTGATTGTAAAGAAACGTCCACCTCCTCCCAAAAAGGGGGGTATGAAAAATGGTCATGTTTCTGAATCATCGGATTCTTATACAAGTGACAGTGATAGTGTGACGGGTTCTAGTGGCAGTGAAGATGAAACTGCCAGAAGTAGGGATTATAAACAAGACAATAAAAATAAACCGGTTGTGGTAACAAAAAAGTATGTCGACTCTGATGGCAGTTCCAGTGCTTACTCGTATGGATCTTCTGATGAAGATTTTGAGGACGACGATGACAGTCCTCGTAAGAACAAGACAAATGTGAGCTCAACAAAGCAAGGGGGACAAAAACAAGCATGGAATGTGAATGGTTCTTCAAATACCTCTTCTAATAATCATGTTGAGAAAGACTTTAGACCGAAATCGGCTAAGTTCAGGGACCGACCAAAAGAATCATCGCAGAAACGCTCAAAATCAGACTCTGATAGTGAAATAACAGATGTTTCACCATTGAATTCTCCACGGTCTACACCTACTAAATTACAAAAACAAGGCCAAGACAAAGTGCAATATTCTTCATCTCAGACACAGTCGGGAGAGGGTGAAATACAGTTGGAAAGTGACAAAATTGATTTAAAACTATTAATGGATGCAGTGTCTGAAATTGATAAACAGGAGAGACTGAAGGCAAATTCTCGGCGTGTAATGTTTGCGCCTCCTAAAACAAAAGGGGGCGGCCAAGGAAAAAATCATTATTCATTTAATAAGGATCGTATATCAACAATTGAAAAGGAAAATGAGAGACTTTTGAGACAAATAATGCAGCACATTGGACCAAAAGAGAAAAGGCAACAGCCTCGAGAAGTCCCACACCCTGTTCCAAGAATAGACAGACTTACATCTTCAGCTGTCAATAGACGTCGGGAGCAATCAAAAATAGAACAAGAAAATTTGGTAATTAATTCATTTTGCATGTATATATACTCCCAGTTGTTAGTAGGAATGCTCATGTCTTATTTAAATGTTATTTGTGTTTGTTTGTGTATAGTGGTTTCCAACATTTTGTCCTATTATATCTTGCATGTAGTTTCATGTTGCGATTCCCATTACAGTGTTCACCAAAAACTTTTTTAACCACTAGACATCTGGGCCAGTGACTTGCTAAAGTTACTAGACTGAATCAGTGCACACTAGACCGAAGATATTTTTACCAGATAAAGAAGAAACAAATTTTCATTGTTTAATTTTATGCATGCATTTGGATGGTGTCTATTCTAAAGTTGTTACATGTAGATCCTGTAACAAACTTCCCAGCCCCAGTTTTGTTCTTAAACTGTTTTTCGCAGTATGTACAATACATCATTTGTTCATGTTCGTGTAAATGGTCATGTAAATGATGGATAAGACTATTTTTTATTATGGCTCTTTGATTTTAGGATTGTAAATTTTGTAAATAATTTTATTTTGCAAATATCTTTTACTTTTTAATACCTGAAAGTAATACCTTTTTAATTATAATGACCCTGTTAGTAAATGCCAAGTTAGTAAACAGTAACTTTGTTTTACCTTTTAAAAATATATTTTTATTAGTTTATTGATAATTAATATCAAACTTAATAAAATAATATTGATACAGATTATACTAATGAAGTCAACCCCTTTAAAATATACTTAAATGGAATAGATTTAAGGCACTAAGATATTGTAAGATGTGTAGATATATATAAATATATCTGAGTTAATGGCTCTTTGATTTTAGGATTGTAAATAACTTTATTGTGCAAACATCTTTTACTTTTTAATACCTAAAATTAATAGCCTTTTAATACTAAGAGTAAATGAAAATATTCAATTGGTTCCAATATATTTTTAGTTTTAAATCCTAAAAAAAAAGTTTACCGTGTGACACGGGTGGAGGAAACTACGAAGAGAAGAATTTCGTCGTAGCGTAGCCAAGGGCGATCGGTGGTCCATTGGAGCTTAAAAGATCGCGATCTTTTCTGTTCATATTGTTTTTTTTTTTTATCTGTGACACCTCCTCTGGTGTTCTAGAGGGCTTTTTCAACTTCTTCCGCGCAATAGCACCGTCTGCCACTTCATGTCCATGTTGATTTATCGAAACCATAAACAACTAAAAACCAAGAGAAGTCATAATGACAGAGCACTATCCTAACAATTCATACTGGGGAAAGTGGTAAAAAATATTGATTTTCTTTATTTTTACTCATAAAAAGTTAAAATTATATCTTATTAAAGATTATTTTCAAGTTTAAACATTTAACGATCAACAAATACCTTTGCAACACGACAACGACAACTCGTTGTACTTGCCTGTCGAAATGCGATGGGATTTAGATGCATCTTACGACTGGTTGCCGAAATGAAAATGCCTAAGTACTCACGAATCGCTATATTTGAAGGTACCAGTTATTAGGTTAAGGTCATTTTTATGAGTAAACAAGTCGGTGACTATTTTTGCATGAAAAAAAGAAAATTATCACATTAAAGATTCAAAATTTTCGTCGAGTCCTTCAGAAAAGGTACTTATCTACACTTCGCTACTTTCAAATTCACTAGACCAATCAGGCCACCAGCAACACCATACATCTAGACCGATAGAATTTTTACTAGACACAGGCTTCAGACTACCGCTTAATGTCGAACACTGCATTACGATTTCCGAAAGAAAAATGTTCTGTTCGTCTTTACACCCCCCCCCCCAGTTGTTTGTGGGAGGGGTCAAGCCTAATTTATGTTATTTGTGTTTGTGTGTGGTTTTTTTTATTTGTTGAGATCCATGCATATTACTCATCTTTTTAGTTTTGTTTGTCTTTGTCCTGTGTCTTGTGCCTTGTCCGAGATTCCTCTGCCGTCCAACGGCTTTTTGTTCGACTTGCAGCTGGAGTCGTGGGATGTCGGAGCGCTCTCCATAAGGAAAACAGCGGATTTGCCACTCCAACTCTGGGTCGGCACATTTCCACATTTCGTGGCTATTGGATTTTATTTTTTATACATGTCATCATAATTAAATACCCAACTTTCCCATATCTTTAGTGTGGTAGATCATAGGTTTGGGTCACAACCAAAGACTTTTAAATTGGTATTGTTGCTTTTCTGCTTAGTAATTATAGCTGCATAGCATTCTCGTATTAAGAGCAAAGACTGGTTGACTAGGAATCAGGATAATGTATCAGAGTGGAGCGACAATGTCTACCTGCAGACTGTTATCTTCATGAGCTATATTTGTGTAGCACTTTAAATATAGCATGTTGGTCTATTACAGAGTGAACAATACATCTCATCGAATGTAACATGTTCTCATGATAATATTGGTGAAAACAAATTCATTTTGCATTTAACAACAATCACCCACTCTCTCATATCTCATACATTGTATATTCTACAAAGTGATCAAGTATTGTACATTGTTTTTGACTTTCTTTTCTACATTTTGGATATACTATATTTGTACAGGGGCCCGGGTGGCTCAATGAGTTAGGTAGTTGGGTTACTGAAGAACTCATACAAGCCTATCACCAATACGATGTGGGTTCGCCCCCAGCTTTGTAAATTACAACAAAGGGTGCACTCGACTCGCAGCCACAAGTGATAAAGTTTACCAGTTGCTTGACTATGGTTGGTGGTTCTCTCCAGGTACTTCGGCTTCTTCCACCACTAAAACTGGTCGCCATGATATAGCTGAAATATTGCTTAAAGTGGCATTAAATGCCAAAAAATCAATCAAATCATTATATTTGTACATGTAGAATGAAGACAACAGTTTTCAGAATAAATAGACATCATCTGTAAATAGGTTTTTTGGTTTATGATGTTTAACGTCACTTTCAACAATATATTGGTGGAGGAAATCGGAGCACTTTGTCAGTCTGAGAGAAAACCACCACCAACCTGTCCGTCCTGTCGCAAATCATTGACAAACTTTATCGCATTATGTTGTATCGAGTACACCTGGCCATGAACGGGGTTCGAGCTCACAACTTTTTCATTTCAATTTTGAGGAAAAAAAACAGTTCGATTTTGAGAAAAAAAGGTACAATTTTGACAAAAAACGGTTCAATTTTGACCAAAAAAAAACGGTTCAATTTTGAGAAAAAAAAACAGTTCAATTTTGAGGAAAAAAAAACAGTTCAATTTTGAGAAAAAACGGTTTCATTGCACAGGTAGTTGTAAATCCAACTACCATACGATCACGACCACGACAGCCCCTCTATAAATAGGAAAACATACAAATACAGAGACCTGCAAAAAGTATTCATTTGTCACTGTAATATAATTAGATTTAAAATCACAATGAAGATATTTCCAAAACCAATTCTTGTCTGATTTTAATAAAAATTTGTATCCACAAAAGCCAAAATGTATGTAATTATTTTCAAATAGTTTTTTGAAGCACTGTTTTCAAATATTCACATCTGCATACAAACTTAAATTAGTGTTCTTCAAAACCACTGTACAACTGTTTTTGACTTTCAAAATTCAGTTTTTATTATTATAAAATTATGCTAAAATTATAGAATAAAACTACATTTACCAGTAATTCTGTGCTTGTTGGTATAAAAAAAACTCAAATTGGACAAGAATTGACATAAATTTAAATTTTTTTAAAGTTGTGATTTGAAATGAAATGTATATAATATACTGGTAGTAAAAATTGAATCCTTCTAACATGTCTCATATCTGTTCATAGACTAACCGTGTTGGTGGTGTAGTGGTTAGCATGCTCCACTGGAGTATGGGAAATCGTGTGGTCAAGCCCTGGTCTGGTCAAAGACTAACCGTGTTGGTGGTGTAGTGGTTAGCATGCTCCACTGGAGTATGGGAAATCGTGTGGTCAAGCCCTGGTCTGGTCAAAGACTAATAAAAAAATAAAGTTGGAATTTGTTGCTTCTCTGCTAAGCACGCAACACCGAGTAAGAGCAGACTGGTTCACTCAGACTCAGAATAATATGTCCGAGTGAAGCGACACGTCTATCCATGGACTGTTGTTTCATTGAGATCGCACTATAAAAATTCAATTCAGCGTGTTGGTCATCTATATATAGCTAGTACAAAGCAGATATCATCTAATCAAAATATAACTTGTTCCAGTCCTTGAAATGAAAATTAATTTTTATGTAGTTCTAAATAAAAACTGAAAAATTTACTGGTCCAAACAAAGTTTTACTGGTCTTGGGCCGGAGGACCGGTGCTCATCGTGAGGACTAGTTCTTGACATGACATCGCTGAAAAATTGCCCATGTTAGTGTATTAGCACTCTCACAAGAAAATGTCAAGGTGTACTGACAGATTCATTAGTACACATTGTATAACAGAACAATATTGATTACAGGTAGCTGAACATTTGTATGACGAGATAATTACCTTTCATATTAACACCTTTATACATAATAATTGTACTCTAATTAAGGGGTCAGCTCTACAAAGGCTCTTTAATATAAGTTCTAAGCTCCCTAGTGACCGACTGTTTATTTAGACGGTCAGTAAATTGTTGAAGGGTGAGCGCTTTAGCGCAAACCCTTAAACTATTTACCAATCTGATTAAAATCAGATCCCTCACTTGCTCCCCCTTTTCTGATATGTCGCGGCGTGGGATATCTGAAGAAATCCCATTACGGGTCACATGTGAATGACCCGATGTCATGAATATTAAATGATATGGTAATTACGGGTTGTGAACTTATTCGACCAATCAGATTACTCGTAGCAAACAACGCTTCAGTTTTGTCGAAAAGATGGCGGATGATAAATATGAAGATGTGCTGAAATCAATTTGCACACAGTTTTCTGTTGAAACGTTGAAAAGAGAGCAGCAAGAAATGATCAAATCATTGTTAGAGAAGACGGACAGCATATCGGAGCAGTTTATTACTAGAATATTACGCTTTCATGATCTCGGAAGCTGAATTTTCATTGGACGAAAAAGGTCATGTCATTGGGTCATTCACATGTGACCCGTAATGGGTTTTCTTCAGATCTCCCACGCCGCGACATATCAGAAAAGGGGGAGCAAGTGAGAGATCTGATTTTAATCAGATTG